>CM042543.1:18218259-18235759 GCA_023630585.1 Cranoglanis bouderius | reverse complement strand
TACTCTACTCTGCAGCCCTATTCTGATCTGCACTACACTAGACTACACTCACTACACTAGACTACACTCACTACTTTACACTACATTAGACTACACTCACTACTTTACACTACACTAGACTACACTCACTACACTAGACTACACTCACTACTTTACACTACACTCACTACTTTACACTACACTAGACTACACTCACTACTTTACACTACACTCACTACTTTACACTACACTAGACTACACTCACTACACTAGACTACACTCACTACTTTACACTACACTAGACTACACTCACTACTTTACACTACACTAGACTACACTACACTAGACTACACTCACTACACTAGACTACACTCACTACTTTACAGTACAATAGACTACACTACACTCACTACACTAGACTACACTCACTACTTTACACTACACTAGACTACACTCACTACATTAGACTACACTCACTACTTTACACTACACTAGACTACACTCACTACACTAGACTACACTCACTACGTTACACTACACTAGACTACACTCACTACACTAGACTACACTCACTACTTTACACTACATTAGACTACACTCACTACTTTACACTACACTAGACTACACTCACTACACTACACTCACTACACTACACTCAGTAGACTACACTACACTAGACTACACTCACTACACTAGACTACACTCACTACTTTAAACTACACTAGACTACACTAGACTACACTACACTGGACTACACTACACTGGACTACACTCACTACACTAGACTACACTCACTACACTAGACTACACTCACTACATTAGACTACACTCACTACTTTACACTACACTCACTACTTTACACTACACTAGACTACACTACACTAGACTACACTCACTATACTACACTCATTACACTACACTAGACTCAGTAGACTACACTATACTAGACTACACTCACTACACTATATTATTATTACACTATTATACTACACTACATTACACTAGACTACACTCAGTACTTACTATCAGAGTTCTGTAATCTCACACACACTGTAGTGTCTCCACTAACCAGCCTGAGAGAGGGAGCTGAGACAAATACACACACACTTTCTCTACTGCTCAGTGAATTATTGATCAGAGAGGCCTCTGCGTGCGTGTGTGCGTGCGTGCGTGCGTGCGTGCGTGCGTGCGTGCGTGCGTGCGTGCGTGTGTGTGTGTGTGTGTGTGTGAACTCATCTTTGGACATCGGGCTAAGGACATGAGATTGAATTCACAAAACACATGCTCATACAAGCAAAGTCACATGATTGTCTCCTCATGCAACCCATGTTGGCGGACTGCTTTTATCTCCCAGACACATTTTCTGTCTTCCTTTCACACACACACACACACACACACACACACACACACACACACACACACACACACACACACCCTCTCTCTCCTTCCTACTGTGTGTGTGTGTGTGTGTGTGTGTGTTTAAATGCTGATGCTATAAGCACTTTTCTGCCCAAGTGTTGGCAGCTGTCCAAGCTGAAATCTGATGCCTCTGAATGTTTCCCTCCCACAAGCCTGGAGGAAGTGTTTACACTCTGTGTGTGTCTGTGTGTGTGTGTGTGTGTGTGTGTGTGTGTGTGTGTGTGTGTGTGTGTGTGTGTGTGTGTGTGTGTGTGTGTAATGTTTCTCTCCTGCAGGCTAGAGTTTACTGAGTGAGAAATGAGGCAGTCTGTCAATAAGAGATACAGTGTGTGTGTGTGTGTGTGTGTGTGTGTGTGTGTGTGTGTGTGTGTGTGTGTGTGTGCAGTGTTGCAGATGGCTTGGAGGTGGGTTGAGTCTCTGTGTATTTATACACGTGTATGTATATATGTGTGAAAAACTAGCATGACCTGTTACAGCTTGTCTGTGGTTCATAGCCCAATAAACACACACACACACACACATGCAGAAGAAAGGAGCCACCCACAAGGGAACACAAACAAATAAAAACAGACTTCATAAAGTGTGTGTGTGTGTGTGTGGAATTTACAATGAAATATTTTCCTGCCCTGCCTCCCTTCTGTCCACACACACACACACACACACACACACACACACACACACACACACACACACACACACACTCAGGGACTATAAAGCTGTAACCCACATTATTATAACACGTGCAGAGGAAAATATTCAGCGTGAACAATGACTACATAATACAGCACTCTCACTTAAAATTCACAGCACAGATGAAGCTCTTTCTCTGTATTTGTGTGTGATATTTCAAATGGTAGTCGGACTGGTTCTTATGACTAATGATCTCTTCTAAATGAATAATTGCTGTTTTCCTTTTACTCCCTCTACACATACACACACACACACACACACACACACACACACACTCATCAGTGATAATGGCAAGAGAGCACGTAAATCACCTCAGCGCCCGACATGCATCCTTAGACCAGAGAGACAGAAAGTGTGTGCGTGTGTGTACACGTGTGTGTGTGTGCGTGTGTGTGTGTGTACATGTGTGTGTGGGGGAGAGAGAAATAAAGAGAAGGAGGAAAGGTTAGAGGTGCAGATGGTTATAAAAGAAGAAGGTGAATTTGAGAGTGAGAACTGTGTGTGTGTGTGTGTGTGTGTGTGTGTGTGTTGAAGGTTGTTGAGGGTGGACCGACAATCAGCCAGACAGAAGCTGATGAGGAGAGAGGGGGTGTGGGAGGGTAGGGAATGAGTGAGAGACCACGAGAGAGAAAAATGGAGCTGATCGTAGCATAGCAACTCAAGTTTTCACTCCTCTCTCTCTCTCTCTCTCTCTCTCTCTCTCTCTCTCTCTCTCTCTCTCTCTCTCTCCTTGTCTCTCCTTCTTTTTCTCTCGCTTGACCAATGACAGCATCCCTGCAATATATTATACACTATTCTTCCCTTTCTCTATCAGTTGAGGGGGAGACAAATCAGTCACCTGAGACACTCTCCTACACACACACACACACACACACACACACACACACACACACATCAATGTGTTTATTAATGCGTGAAGTTAGCTTGCCCAGAGGACACAGATGGACAGCGAAAGTGTGAGGGCTGGACTCTATATGCTGACAGTCCATATATGTCCGGTTAATATCATCAGTGTCCAGATTAGTTTCACATGCTTGCCTCACACTAGTTGATAAATAAGACGACTGCAAAGATTTGACACATTCAGACAGATGGTATTAGTTTAATAAAGAGCACTGACTGATTCCTTTTCTGTTTCCTGCTGGTCTAAGCTTCTTTGTGTACAAAAGAAAGGAGATGAGTACCTCTAGATAACTGAGTGTTTTAGTTCATATTGAGGTGTTCCTCTTTCTCTTCTCTTTTAGGTTTATTATACAGTTGAGGTCATAAGTTTACATACGCCTTGCAGAATCTGCAAAAATTAATAATTAAAAAAAAGAGTCATCATAAAAATTACATTTTGTTTTTTATTTAGTGCTGCCGTGAATAAGCTATTTCACATAACACATGTTTACATATAGTCCACAAGACACAATAATAACTGAATTAACACAAATGAACCAGTTCAAAAGTTTACATATGCTCGATTCTTAATACTATGTGTTGTTACCTGGATGATCAACGACTGTGTTTATGTTTTGTGATGGTTGTTCATGAGTCCCTTGTTTGTCCTGAGCAGTTAAACTGCCCACTGTTCTTCAGAAAAATCCTCCAGGTCCTGCAAATTCTTTAGTTTTCCAGCATCTTCTGCATATTTGACCCCTTTCTAGCAGTGGCTATATGATGTTGAGATCCATCTTTTCACACTGAGGACAACTGAGGGACTCGTACACAACTATTACAAAAGGTGCAAACATTCACTGATGCTCAAGAAGGCAACACGACACGTTAAGAGGCAAGGGGGTGTAAACTTTTGAACAGGATGATCGGTGTAAATTGTTATTTGAATTGCAATGTATTGTTATGTGAAATAGCTTATTCAGGGCAGTACTTAATAAAAAACAAAATGCAATTTTTATGAGCCCTCTTTTTTTGTTTATTCATTTGCTTATTTATGTATTTTTAATTATTAACATTTTGCAGATTCTGCAAGGCGTATGTAAACTTATGACCTCAATTGTAAGTATGCTTGTGTCAAGTGACTTTTTAACAAAGCCATGACTATGTATACGTCACCATGGCAATAATCTAATGTATAATATACCTTAGCTGCACACAGTAGTACCTCTGTATTTGGATAAACACTCCCTAGGTGGGCAGCATTTGCATGTTCCTGAGATTAAAAACTGATTCTTCTTAGGTTCTTTGTTTTGAACAAGGTCAGCACCACGTGTAGATTAATGTTTCAGAAATATTTAATAATGACTAGTCCATACAGGATTTCACTGAGGTTTTTTTTTGTGATTGTTGTGGCCAAAAATGCTTGATTTTGCTGCTGCTTTTTTAAAATTTTGCGATGCAACATGTGGAGCTTTTTGTGCCTTTTTTTGCCGAAAACTACAGGGGCATCTCAAAAATTTTGAATATCGTGGAAAAGGTCATTTTTTTCCATAATTTAATTCAAAAAGTGGAACTTTCATATATTCTAGATTCATTACACATAAAGTGAAATATTTCAAGCCTTTTTTGTTTTAATCTTGATGAGTATGGCTTACAACTCATGGAAATCAAAAATTCAGTATCTCAAAATATTAGAATAAAGAGTTTATAATACAGAAATCTCGACCTTCTGAAAAGTTAATTTATGCACTCAATACTTGGTCGGGGCTCCTTTTACATGAATTACTGCACTAATGTGGCTTGGCATGGAGGCAATCAGCCTGTGGCACTGCTGAGGTGTTATGGAAGCCCAGGTCTGTATTGTTGGGTCTGGTGTCTCTCATGGTCCATGGACCATGGTCAGCAAACCAATTACTAGTAGTTTTGACACTGTGGGCAGGTGCCAAGTCCTGCTGAAAAAGGAAATCAGCATCTCCATAAAGCTCGTCAGCAGATGAAAGCATGAAGTGCTCTAAAATCTCCTGGTAGACGCCTGCATTGACTCTCGACTTGAGAAAACACAGTGGACACGGCACCCCAAATCATCACTGACTGGAAACTTCACACTGGACTTCAAGCAACATGGATTCTGTGCCTCTCCACTCTTCCTCCAGACTCTGGGTCCTTATTTTCCAAATGAAATGCAAAATTTACTTTCATCAGAAAAGCGGACTTTGGACCACTGAGCAACGGTGTTTTGAGTTAATTAGCTGATTAGAGCTCTTCTCAGGTTGACATTGCTGTATTATAATTTCTTTATTCTAATATTTTTGAGATACTGGATTTTTCCAGTATCTCATTTCTATGAGCTGTAAGCCGTAATCATCAAGATTAAAGCAAAAAAAAAAGGCTTGAAATATTTCAATTTATGTGTAATGAATATATGAAAGTTCCACTTTTTGAATTAAATTACGGAAAAAACAAACTTTTCCACAATATTCAGATTTTTTGAGATGCACCTGCACTTGAACTGTCGAAATTGCAATTGCACAAAATTGTTTTTCACAGTTTTTCACAGTGATGTTTGTTGGTAAATGAGACCTTTTAGCTGTACTCATGAATTAAAGAGGGCTTTGGCTGAATGTGCGTTGTGATGACATCACATGATGCAACTTGGCCCAAATCTGTGGAAAATCTGCAGTAATTTAGAAAAATTGCAAGCTCCTGCGAATATTGTGGCGTTTTCTTGATTTTGCATTAATTTCTGCGATCACAAACTCCTGGAGGGACTGAATGACATTAAGTGAATTTGCCAACAACACACCACATTGCAACATTTTTAAATTAATTAATTTCTAAATAGCGATTTAGTTATTAAAATGAAGCATTTGGAAACAATTCATTCATTCATTCATTCATCTTCACTAAGCGCTTTATCCTGGTGGATCTCAGGAGCACTGGACCCCAGGTGGGCGAATTCGCCATTCCATGGCATTATTCACACACACATTCACACACTCAATCATAGACAATTTAGCGTAGCCAATTCACCTAACTGCATGTTTTTGGATGGTGGAAGAAACCAGAGGAAACCCAAGTAAACATGATGAAAACATGCAAAACTGCACCCAGACAGTAACCCGAGCTCAGGATCGAACCCAGGACCCTGGAGCTGTGAGGCAACAACGTGCCACTGTGCCGCCCAATATGGAAACAATGTATTGGAAACGATTTGTGACATTTGGGTAAGAATAATTTCACACAACAGTGCTGTGATTATATTTTGGCCTAACAACAAACATAGTTCGGTTATTGTTTCATTAGTAACAGAAGTGTTACCAAGCAACACATTACCTGTTTTCCAACTCAGGCTAGTTTCTATCAATGTTCCTCATTTACACATCCCTTCTTCCTTCTCTTCCTTATCTGACAACCATTCATAATATCAATCTATTATTTTCATAAGCATATTCATCAGTATGAATTTGATGTTATCAGTGATTATATCTGCATGCCTGAAGCGCACTGATATATACTGTATATAGTAAAGTCTACCACTGCTGTTATGCTGGATATCAGCACCGATGCTTATGGATATCAGGATGCCGCTTATCTAGTCAAATTACTTAACCATATTAGATGTTTAAAAATAATAGTAACAAATGGATATCTTATAGATCCTACTTTTATGTTGTTTTCCCAATCACATTTACATTAATAACACAATGTGGTCAGGTGTTAGGTGTATATTGCTGCGTTTGAGGTGAAGTTGCAACGTGCAATTCCCCGCCTACAATTGGTAAAAACCACAAAAAACACCTCCTCAACTTGAAATTTCAACTCGTCAACTTGGGTTAGTCTTCTCAACTATTACTATATATATGTATATATATATATATATATATATATATATATATATATATATATATATATATATATAGATATATATATATATATATATATAGATAGATAGATAGATATATATAGTAGTTCCTTCCCCATTTACTGAGTGACATCAAACCAACATGGGTTAAATGAGTTTCTAACAGTATTTGCTTTAATTCAGTTAATATACAGACACAGTACTTTGTTACATCTATAACACTGACCATAATAAATCGCTGTTTTGAGGAGGCAGTCGTCAACATTAGAGTCATCACTAATGTTAGCCGGTCAGCTTGTTGCTAAGTCCTTGCAGCTGTGCTGCAATTTAAGCCCAAAATGTTGCATGAATGTTTGAAGTTCACTATAGTAGTACCAGTAGCCACTCGGAACTGTAAGTGCGGTTAAAGTAGCTTTTTATGAGCTTTACGTTCTCTGACAGTGCGAAAAAAAGACACTTTCGTGGAGGCATTCATGGTTTTTTTTTTTTTTGGTGAGAAATGACATCATTAAAACTTGCAGATTACCACTTAAAAGGCAAAGTGAACACAGCATGTGATTAGCGTGACAGGCTTGTACAATACTGATTTTTCCCTTATTGTGATTGTTCCATTTTAATATATTGCGATAAACAATGGAATCGTCCAAAACCAATGGTATAAAAACATGTATTTCCACCATTTCAGGGTTAAGGAAAGTACAAGAGTGCATAGTAATATAATCTGATGTGCAATCGAGAACTACAGCTATCACAAAAACCGAAAAAAACGAGGGGCCAAAAAAACGGAACAAAACTATTTCAAACTATTTCCGTGGCTTAGTGGTTAGCACATTTGCCTCGCACCTCCTGGGTTGGGGGGGTTGAATCCCATCTCTGCCCTGTGTTTGGGGAGTTTGCATGTTCTCCCTGTGCTTCAGGGTTTCCCCCAGGTACTACAGTTTCCTCTCCCAGTCCAAAGGCATGTGTTGTAAGTTGATTGGCATTTCCAAATTGTCTGTAATGTGTGAGTGTGTTGATTGTGCCCTGCAATGGGTTGGCACCCCGTCCAGGGTGTCCCCCGCCATCCATTTACCTTTGCAGAATGTGAGGGAGCCCATGTAAGTCAAGAGCACGTGAGATGAGTGGAAGAGAGCTTTCAGGAAGTGTCTGTAAATTGAGTTCAAAACACCTGTGCAAATCATTCCAGATTCATATGTGGCTCATCTGATAACTTAATGATAACTTGTACTAGCATACTCTACTGTTAAATTATGGACAGTGGTAGCTCAGTGGTTAAGACATTATGCTACTGATCTAAAGGTTGTGAGTTCAAACCCCAGCACTGCCAAGCTGCCACTGTTGGGCCCTTGAGCAAGGCCCTTAACCCTCAACTGCTCAGATGTATAAATGAGATAAAATGTAAGTCGGTCTGGATAAGGGCATCTGCCAAATGCAATAAATGTAAATTACGGCGCTCCTACGCAAAATACAGATCTGGTAATATAATATAATTGGAGCAAACGTCACTGGACATCGTGGCAGTGTAAAATCATGTAGGGATGATAATATCATTATATTGCACAAGCTTGTGGCAATAAAAGTCTCCTGTTGGCACATTGTTCTTTATTCCCTACCAGCTCCACAGTGCATTGTGGTCATTAACCTCTAGAAGTGCACAGAGATGTATCAGGAGTGTGCTAAATATTCAGAATTATGTTTTCAGAAACTATTTATGAAATGCCTTTGGCTATACAGAGAACAAGTGTGGTTTTGTTATATAGTCAAAAAATCTGTACAATATTTCTGTACACGTATAGTCAAACTCTCTTATGATCAAAAAAGCTTTTATGTTATTTTAGAAAATACGATTTTCATAACAATGTTAACATTGCTTCCAAATTTTAGGCTTGTAGTATATTATTGTTGGTAAAGGCCTTCACAAACTTGAGCTGTAAGTTATAACAGGTGATGAAGCGAAAGGAATTCAGACTGTCCCGTGAATTTCTTGTGGAAAAAAAAATAAAATAAAAAATCGAATGGTGTAAACTGACAAAGCTAGACAGAATGAGAGTGGAGTTTTGAGTATCAGAAACGCTGCGCAGTAGTGTGGCACAAATACAGTTTGCTGGAGAACAATGACGTGTGTGTGTGTGTGTGTGTGTGTGTGTGTGTGTGTGTGTGTGTGTGTTTCTGTGTTTTTTGTGTGTGGGTGTGTGTGTGTGTGTTCGTGTGTGTGTGTGTGTGTGTGTGTGTGTACGTGTGTGTGTGTGTGTACGTGTGTGTGTGTGTGTGTGTGTGTGTGTGTGTGTGTGTGTGTGTGTGTGTGTGTGTGCCCTGGTTTCATAGGATGTAATTTGCTACTGAGGAAATGCATTTCACTGTGTGGAAGTGTGCGTTTCAGTGTGTGTGTGTGCATGTGTGCATGTGTAACCATGCATCAGTCTGTTAGTAATTACTCCACTCTGTTATATGTTTATTAATTACATTAATCAGCTGAACTGTGGCTGTGTGTGAGTCATGAGGGTGCTATTACAGGAATGTGTTTTTGATGTTTCTGTGTGTGTGAGTTTAACTTTTATAAACCCCATATCCGTGCCCCCTGGTATGCGTGTTTGTGTGTGTGTGTGTTAGTGATACCTCTGACATCTCACCCCTCCTGTCTGTGTGTGTATGTTAGGTGTGTGTGGAGTGGGACGGCGAGCCGGCAGCAGAGTGTAAATGGAGGAGGCTCAGGGAGGAGTGGGAGGTGTTTGTGCTGGAGCACGAGCTGGTATGGGCCAAGAGGAACAGCACCTCACAAGAGAACAGCTCTCCACAGCCTGCACTGGTAGGTATACACACACACACACACACACACTTTCCAACACTGTGTGTACTGCAGCTGCTTAGAGAGACAGCACTTAAAGGGTAGTTATTGATTTTCTTCTGCAGTTTTTGTTTTTTCTTTGGTCTTTCCACTTACTGATTTTGGGAATTTGTGTGATTTAAACAGTTCTGAAGGCTGCTTTTGATTAGTTGTAAATATGACTCTCTCTCTCTCTCTCTGTGTGTGTGTGTGTGTGTGTGTGTGTGTGTGTGTGTGTGTGTGTGTGTGTGTGTGTGTATTTTGATAGTTGTCAAAGCATAAAAGGTTTTCTGTCACCTGACTCCCACTCTGGAGTGAGTCATCCTTCTCTCCCTAAAACACACACACACACACACACACACACACACACACACACACACACACACACACACATACTCGCAGGCTGTAGAGAGAGAGTGAAAGCAGATTGAGCTCTTGGCTTTTCCAGCTCCCTGTGCCGAGCTCCTGCTCTCAGAGGAGATTTTGTGTATCCGTGTCCTGCCATAGTGCTCCTTATACTGGATTTGGGCTTGCTTATGTAATCATGCCACCTGGTTGTGTATGTTACCGTGGTTACAGGCTAGGTGTGTGTTACTCTGGGTTACAGTGTGTAATATGGAGTAACCATGGGTTTTGAGCAGTAATGAACTCCCTAGGTCTGCCAAGTTAAGAAAAATAGACACTAATACATGTATGTTATATGATTGTGTATGTGATGACTAAAACCTTCAACTTCAAAACTTGAATTTGGGTCGCCTGATAGCTGTATACTTAACCACTTGTATGATTCTAAATCAGGGGTGTCCAATCTTATCCGGAAAGAGCCAGTATGGGCGCAGGTTTTCATTCCAATCAACCAGGAGCCACACCTGATTCCACCTGTTTACTGAGTTGATCTTGGCTTTCAATAGACTCGAACACTGGCTTCTACTTGGTTGGAATGAAAACCTGCATCCACACCGGCCTTGTCCGGATAAGATTGGACATCCCTGAACTAAATGATTGTGGATTTTGGTCTGTTGGCATTCTAACTAACTCTGCAATCCATTATACTCGGAATTTGAACAAAACTGACCTCTGAAACCTGATTGCGACACTCAAAAATGCAATTGAATGCTCATTCAACTCAAAATTCCAAGTCATCCACCTTGTCCGAGTTCTCTGACCTAAACAAACCTAACGTCACAACTTTATGGCAGCACACAGTGAATGGTAAACAGGAATCCATTTGCATTATTTTCTTCATGTATTAAAACTGGATTTTACGTGATTTAACAAGACCGTTAACTTACATTTTACATCATTTATCTTTGTTAATAGCACAGTAATAATACATATAAAGCTTATTAATATGTTTATCAAATTCAG
Source organism: Cranoglanis bouderius (assembly GCA_023630585.1). NCBI lineage: Eukaryota > Metazoa > Chordata > Actinopteri > Siluriformes > Cranoglanididae > Cranoglanis > Cranoglanis bouderius. Next base: position 18,224,738 of record CM042543.1, on the reverse strand, counting down.
AGAGTAGGCTTACATATATGACTTGGGCATCCACGTTTTTCCGAGCTGAAGCACGTTTAAATCGGAAGTCAGGAAAATCGACTCCGGACTTTCTGAGTGCAGAGGGCAGTGGATTGCAACATAAAAGTGAGCAGAAGTGTAGTAAAGTCTCGGCGTGTATTACGTTACCACTAAAAATACTGACATCAAATATATATTATTTGAAAATAAAATATATTTTCAGCCAATTCTATCAGCAGGCTGATATTTCCACCACTAAAAATCACTGTAAAACCTGTAAGTGAAATCTATTTGTGTGTCATTACGAAAACCTCACTGTGCTACACTGCACACAGTTGGTTCTTAAAGAGAGTGAGAGAAGCTGATTTGATTGGATATTGCAGCAGCACACTTACACACACCTTTTATTCATTTATTCATTAAAACCCAAACCCTAAGCCACATTACCACTTGTGCAGCTGGTCAAAGCAATTCCAGCAATATACAATGCAACAGTCTTATGCATGAGCACTATGATGACAGAGTTAGAGCCTAATATACAGTTGAGGTTATAAGTTTACATACACCTTGCAATCACCTTGATCTTTTTGTTAAAAGATTTTTTTTTCATTTATTACTGCCCTTCAGAACAAACATACATAATATATTTACATGTTTCCCAGAAGAGACAAAATAATAACAATGTACACTAATCATCCTGCTCAAAATTTTACACCCCCTTGGCTCTTAACGTGTCGTGTTGCCTTCTTGAGCATCAGTGAATGTTTGCACCTTTTGTAATAGTTGTGTACGAGTCCCTCAGTTGTCCTCAGCGTGAAAAGATGGATCTCAACATCATATAGCCACTGCTGGAAAGGGGTCAAATATGCAGAAGATGCTGGAAAACTAAAGAATATGCAGGACCTGGAGGATTTTTCTGAAGAACAGTGGGCAGTTTAACTGCTCAGGACAAATAAGGGACTCATGAACAACCATCACAAAACATAAAAACAGTCGTTGATCATCCAGGTAACAACACACAGTATTAGGAATCAAGCATATGTAAACTTTTGAACTGGTTCATTTCTGTTAATTCAGTTATTATTGTGTCTTGTGGACTATATGTAAACGTGTTATGTGAAATAGCTTATTCAGGGCAGCACTAAATAAAAAACAAAATGCAATTTTTATGATTAATAATTAACTCACACATGGTGTTTTAATTATTAACATTTAGCAGATTCTGCCAGGCGTATATAAACTTATGACCACAACTGTATATTTCTTCATTTATTTTCCCCTCATCTGTATGTGTTTTTATCATCTCCCCACTCTGCTTCTGTCAGGTGTGGGAGAGGGGCTTTTGGCCAATCACATTTTGTTCTCTGATATTTCCAAGTGAAGCATGTCTGAGCTCCTCGTCTATGTGCTTTCAGATTTTTGTGCGAGTTTGTCAGTGGTTTAATTGAAATGTATCACTAGCCAATTGATTGTATGTGGTGGGTGGAAATTTTCATTTGCATCATCTCCAAAGGGCTTCTAGCAGACCTTGTTTTACCCAGCCAAGCATTCATACACCAAGTCGACACATCTGTGTTGAAAGTGTGAACCATGAGAGTCAAAAAAGCAAACTTACCTAGCCACTGTAGTATTTTGCTGTAGATGGAGATATAAGGGAGATACAGTAAAGAATGACTGATTAGTGACACTCATTATTTAGCTGCATTGCTTTGTCACACTGCTGTATAGTGTTGTACGTTTTCAAATTATTGGGCTTGCTGACTCAAACGTTTTGCTTTGAGGGTTCATATTTGTTTTTAAAAGTGACCCAAATCTGTCATCTGTCCTGAAACAAGCTTAATGCGAACATTTAGTTTTAAAAAAAAAAAAAAAAAACGGATTTGTGCCAAATATTGTATTGTATTGTATTGTGAATGTAGCTTTAAGCCGGTTTTACACTGTGCGATTCCAGCAGTCTTTTACTTTGATTATTACTTGTCACACTGTACGAGATGATCCCAATAAGAACTCTGTAACAGACTGTGCGATAACATGCTCTACAGGTCAGAGTAAACAATGAACATAGTTCTGCAATGGGTGCACAGCAACTCAGCACAGGTTTGTAGCGCCTCATCTAGAAAGTATAAAGTATAAAAATAGTTTTGCGTTGTCTTAATAGAAATAAACTCTATGAAGAAGAAGGCTTTATTTGTCACATATACATTACAGCACAGTGAAATTGTTTTCTTTGCATATCCCAGCTTGTTAGGAAGCTGGGGTCAGAGCGCAGGGTCAGCTATGATACGACACCCCTGGAGCAGAGAGGGTTAAGGGCTTTGTTCAAGGGCCCAACAGTGGCAGCTTGGTGGTGCTGGGGCTTGAACCCCTGACCTTCTGATGAGTAACCCAGAGCCTTAACCGTTGTGCCTCTATTTCCTGTGTCCTCTGTTTCTTTCCATGTTGCATCCTTTTTTGTCCTGTCATGATATAATTACATTGAGACATTATAAAGGCATTCTGTCTGCGGCAGCAATTCAACAAGCCACTCTTCTTTTAAATCCAGTATCTTTTGTTTAGGTTTTGCCATCGCCACTACCATGTTTGTAGAGTTTTTTGTAACCAAATGCCGTCCTCCTGTTGGTGGATTTTAGACGAGTGTCATAGCAGCGCTCACACTCTGAGACTTTAAGCAAAATGGCAGAACTTTGTCCTCGGCTGTCTTTGGTCGCAGCGGCAGAAATTAATCCGCCGGTGAGCACGTCACATTGTGCTTTCTAAGACCACCGATCTCAACTCACAACCAAAGATTATCAGAAGAATCAGAATCAGAATAGCCTTTATTGCCAAGTACTGTGTGGTTACATGTACGAGGAATTTGTCTTGGTGTGTTGGTGCTTAATAAGAACAGTAAAATACAAGAAATACAATAATATTAATAAGATAAACAAGAGAGGGGAAAAACCTATAAGGCTATGAAAACTATGAGCATAAATATAAAATATAAAGATTTACAAAAATAAAAATAGAGATATTAGCTGTACATTAGTTCAGGATGTGCAAAAGTGGGCCAGTGCAAATGCTCACAGTTGGAGGTAAGAAGGTGCAGTATAGCAGGCTAGTGTACGTTAATGTAATGCATATGAAACAACAATGTGGGGTGGTTCGTTAATGTAATGTGTAATGTCCATGGAGATTATGAGGCCAGTTGCGGATGGGAAGAAACTGTTTATGTTGTGTGAGGTTTTGGTCTTGATGGACGGCAGCCTCCTGCTGGAGGGGAGTGCCTCGAAAAGTTTGTGCCCAGGGTGAGAGGGGTCAGCCACAATCTTAACTGCCCGCTTCAAGGTCCTGGAAGTGTACAGGTCATGAAGGGGTGGCAGATTGCAGCCAATCACCTTCTCAGCAGAACGAATGACACGCTGCAGTCTGCCCTTGTCCTTGGCAGTGGCACCAGCATACCAGATGGTGATGGAGGAGGTGAGTATGGACTCAATGATGGAGTTGTAGAAGTGCACCATCTTTGTCTTTGGTAGGTTGAACTTCTTCAGCTGCCGCAGGAAGTACATCCTCTGGTGCGCTTTTTTAATCAGAGAGCTGATGTTCAGCTCCCACTTAAGGTCATGGGTGATGATGGTTCCCAGGAAGTGGAAGGAGTCCACAGCATCAACTGGGGAGTCATACAGGATGATGGGGGCAGGTGGGGCTGGGTTCTTCCTGAAGTCTACCACCATCTCCATTGTTTTCACAGTGTTGAGCTCCAGGTTGTTCTGACTGCACCAGGTCACCAGATGGTAAATCTCACACCTGTAGGCAGACTCCCCCCCCAGAGATGAGCCCAATGAGGGTGGTGTTGTCCGCAAACTTCAGTAGTTTGAAGGACTGGTGACTGGAGCTTCAGCTGTTGGTGTAAAGGGAGAAGAGTAGAGGAGAAAGAACACAGCCTTTGGGGGGAACCAGTACTGATGGTCCGGGTGTCAGAGACATGATTTCCCAGTATCACGTGCTCCTTCCTGTCAGACTATCTATGTCTATGATCCACCTGTAGGTGGAATCGGGCACACTCAGCTGGGAGAGCTTGTCCTGTAGCAGAGCCGGGATAATTGCGTTGAAAGCAGAGCTGAAATCCACAAACAGGATCCTGGCGTAGGTTCCTGAGGAGTCCAGGTGCTGGAGAATGAAGTGGAGGGCCATGTTTACTGCATCATCTGCAGACCTGTTGGCTCTGTAGGCAAACTGCAGAGGGTCCAGGAGAGGGTCCTGGGCCCTATGCGATGTACGATTGTGCCTGCGACAGAAAAATTTAGCCGAATATCATACAGTGTAAACTCTGCTTTAGTAGTATAACTATATTTTTGGTCACCTGCTGATATCCAGATGCTAGTTTTGAATTGTTAACATTAATGGCTGTTTGTATGAGGTTGATAAACTGTGTCGAGCAATAGGCTCTGTAATGTACGATGGCACACTCTTAAAATAGTTTTCTCAGTGATAAAGGCCACACTGAAGGCCTACAATGCCCGGCCCACTGCTGCTTATGGCCATTTACATGGTAAATGGTGTAACCGTGGCAACCAGCCTCTATTTGGTCAATGGACTGCAGAGATAAGAGAGTAGGCCAATGTTTTGTGTGTGTGTGTGTGTGTGTGTGTGTGTGTGTGTGTGTGTGCACCCTTACTTGACATTCTGCTCACTGTTTGTGTGTGGTCGTGCTTTTGTTTGATGAAAACAGGAGAAGTGTGTGTATGTTTGTGTATCAAGAATGGAAGTGTGTGTGTGTAAGAGAGAGAGAGAGCGGTGGTCAATTTCAATACTCCTTTCTGTGCAAGTGCAGATGGGAACAAGATAGATAGATGGAGTGAAAGAGAGCAGAGAGAAGAAAAGCGTGGATAGATAGAACATGGGATAAAGAGAGAACATGGCTGGAATAAAGAGAGAAAGACAGGGAAATATTGCAAGCGAGAGAAAAGGGGACGGGTTGAGTTAAAGAAGCACAGAGAGAAAGAGAGAAAAAGAAAATATGAGGAGGGAGAGACAGACAGACTGTGGGGAAGGAGAGAGAGAGAGAGAGAGAGAGAGAGAGAGAGAGACCTGATAGAGAGAGGGAGGGTGAGAGGCTCTGATTGCAGATTTTACACAGCATGTACTGATCTCACTTTTTATCATTTATCTAGCGCAGACACACACACACACACACACTCCTCCACCTCTTCCTCTCTGTCTCTCTTTCTTTCTCTCTCTTTATCTCTCTCACTCTCTCACACTCCGTTTTTTCCTTATTTCTTCTCTCCTTTTCTCTTTAATGTCTCATTGAAAGCCACACACCCACACACACACACACACACACACACACGCTCACTCCTCCCCCTCTTCCTCTCATTCTCTCTCTCTTTCTCTCTCTCACACACTTTTGTTCTCAGTTTTTCCCGCTTATTTGTTCTCTCCTTTTCTTGTCTCAATTAAAGCCACGCACACACCATACACAAACACTCATATACGCACACACAGTCATACTGCACTATACACACACACACACACACACACACACACAATACACAAACACTCATATACGCACACACAGTCATACTGCACTATATACACACACACACACACACATACACACACACACCATACACAAACACTCATATACGCACACACAGTCATACTGCACTATACACACACACACACACACACACACACACACACACACACACAATACACAAACACTCATATACGCACACACAGTCATACTGCACTATATACACACACACACACACACACACACAATACACAAACACTCATATACGCACACAGTCATACTGCACTATATACACACACACACACACACAATACACAAACACTCATATACGCACACACAGTCATACTGCACTATACACACACACACACACCATACACAAACCCTCATAAACACACACACAGTCATACTGCACTATACACACACACACACACCATACACAAACAATCATATACGCACACACAGTCATACTGTACTATATACACACACACACACACACACACACACATGCAGTCATAGCCCCCCCAAAAAAAAACAAAAAAAAAACACACAGTGTCAGACTAATGTTTAGTGACACCACTTAAGTGAAAAAGCATGGTGTGACTTTCTGAGCTGTGTGAAGTATTACAGTCTCTCTCTCTCTCTCTCTCTCTCTCTCTCTCTCTCTCTCTCTCTCTCTCTCTCTCTCTCTCACACACACACACACACACACACACACACACACACACACACACACACACAGTTTGCAGTCTGTCCATCAAACAAGGACAAATGAAAAGACCGAGACAATAAGTAAAAGCACGCTTTGTTTTAGTTTAAGTGTAAGTGTGCAGTAATCACTCATCAGTGTTGAACAAAACACTTAAAATATTTGTACCCCATTTTTTCTTTAAGCAATGCACCTCTGTTTTACAGTACTACAAAACAGAATTTCATGTTAATTCTTTTTTTTCCTAAGCCATTCCAT
>CM042543.1:18205759-18213259 GCA_023630585.1 Cranoglanis bouderius | reverse complement strand
ACTGATAACTATTTTAAACTTTCAGACTGGCTTTGTCAAGCCAACATCAAAGATTGTTGTGACAAACTTTACCTATCTAGTTATTGTCCTCTTAATACTAGAATAATTTTCTACCGCAATTTACTGAAGATGGCAAGATTTTGAACCTGTTTCTCATTACTGTTTGCTCGTAATGCACTAACAATGGAAGTCTAAAGGCAATTGCTAAAGTTTGGCCAGTAAACCTTTAAATGTTTGACTGCCTCAACAACTGCTATTAAGCATTTATTATTTTGGAGTAAACAACTTTCCATTATTTTTTTAGAGTACAGGAAACATGTCATGATACATGTCTGAGGCAGTCGCACACACTCTACAAAGGGGTGTATAAAGACTTTGTTGAACAACACTGGAATATTCCTTTAACTACAGTATATGTTTAGTTCAGTGATGCGTAAAATTGTAAGTAAAGCATTTTGTATTCATTTAGATTCATAGGTTTGTGAAATAATTGTAATGTATGAGAGCAGCAGGGGTGTAAACATGATGATGTTAGAGAAAGTGTTGATAGTAATGGTTATTGATTTCTTTAAGAAGCTGTGCATTGCACCGTTGCGCCTCAGTCTCCTGTAGTGGGAATCATGTGGAGTGAGCAGGCTTAATGCATCCGGCTGGTCAATGGAGTCCGTAAGGCCTGGTTTATACTTCTGCAATCAGCGTTTGGCTGGAGAAGTGTGTCCGGTTGCATTTATTTTTCGTCTAACGGACTCCCAGTAAAGGGGATATGAACTATAGCAATGCAGTAAAAAATCAAATCTAAAGCATCCATCATTCCATGTTTTCTAGAATTGTGGATTTAAACACTAGTTAAACTGAAGTGCTCCGTTACAAGAGTCACTTGATACTGCCAAATACAGACAAGTGAAAATGCTTCAGAACTGCTTTTGGGTTTCTGTGTTTATAATCGATCATGCAAGGCTTCTTTTTTTCCCCAGCATGTTTCAAAATGCTCGTGTTGTAGTCCGTTTCTTATTCCTACAGTGAAATACAGGACTTTCTTTGCAAAGTGTTTCTTTGTGGTGTAGTTCATGCGACACTGCTTCACCCTATGCAAGCGTTCACACACAGCATCCTGACACACACTTGCAGAAGCCGATTTATACTTGAGGCACGACACCACGTGCGCATGCAGAAGCAGCCGTAACGCGAAAGGCATTGTTCAGAAACTCGCTTGTGTCTCTTGTGTATCTTCTTCTTTTCCTTTCGGCTGTTCCCTTCAGGGGTCGCCACAGCGAATCATCTGCCTCCATCTAGCCCTATCCCCTGCATCCTCTTCTCTCAGACCGACTACCTTCATGTCCTCCTTCACTACATCCATAAACCTCCTCTTTGGTCTTCCTCTCGGCCTCCTGCCTGGCAGCTCTAACCTCAGCATCCTTTTACAGATATATTCACTCTCCCTCCTCTGAACATGTCCAAACCATCTCAACCTGGCCTCTCTAACTTTGTCTCCAAAACATCTCACATGTGCTGTCCCTCTGATGTACTCATTCCTGATCCTATCCATCCTCATCACTCCCAAAGAGAACCTCAACATCTTTAGCTCTGCTACCTCTAACTCTTCCTCCTGTCTTTTCCTCAGTGCAACTGTCTCCAAACCATACAACATCGCTGGTCTCACTACTGTCCTGTACACCTTTCCTTTCATTCTTGCTGGTACTCTTTTATCACACAACAGACCTGACACTTGTCTCCACCCATTCCAACCTGCCTGCACATGCTTCTTCACCTCTTTTCCACACTCCCCGTTGCTCTGGACTGTTGACCCTAAGTACTTAAAATCCTGCACCTTCTTTATCTCTTCTCCCTGTAACCTCACTGTTCCACTTGGATCCCTCTCATTCACACACATGTATTCTGTCTTGCTGCGACTAACCTTCATTCCTCTTCTCTCCAGAGCAAACCTCCACCTCTCTAGAGTTTCCTCCACCTGCTCCCTGCTCTCACTACAGATCACAATGTCATCCGCAAACATCATAGTCCATGGAGATTCCTGTCTGACCTCATCTGTCAGATTGTCCATCACCACCGCAAACAAGAAGGGGCTCAGAGCCGATCCTTGATGCAGTCCCACCTTCACCGTGAGCTCCTCTGTCACACCTACCGCACACCTTACCACTGTCCTACTGCTCTCATACATATCCTGCACCACTCTAACATACTTCTTTGCCACTCCAGACCTCCTCATACAATACCACAGCTCCTCTCTTGGCACCCTGTCATACGCTTTCTCTAAATTTACAAAGACACAATGCAGTTCTTTCTGACCCTCTCTGTACTTCTCCATCAACTCTTGTGTATATTTGAAGGAATAAAATCAACATCCACTAGATGGCACGCGGGGGGCACGGTGGCTTAGTGGCTAGCACGTTTGCCTCACACGAGTTCAAGTTCAAGTTCAGTTTATTTGTATAGCGCTTTTAACAATGGACATTGTCCCAAAGCAGCTTTACGGAAGTATATAAATTCAGGACATAGATTTTAAATTTATGAATTTATCCCCAATGAGCAAGCCAGCGGCGACGGTGGCAAGGAAAAACTCCCTGAGACGATATGAGGAAGAAACCTTGAGAGGAACCAGACTCAAAAGGGAACCCAACCTCATCTGGGTAACACTGGATAGTGCGATTATAAATAAATAAATCTCTTCTATAAATGTACCAGTGCCACATGGTCAAATAGCAGTTGTGAGACCATGAAAATTCATTTTTTCATATAGTTTTTATATGAAGTCTGTTTTGTTGAACTTCACCACTGTAATCTCAATGATCTTTAGGCTGCACCATGTGGGGCCATCCTCAGCAGCAGCATGTGACTTCCAATTGATGAGATCTCCAACCAGAAGTAGGGAATCAGGATGGATCAGGCAGGTCCAGAGAGCAGAAGGGGTCAGGATCACTGGCATCTCAGGAGTATCGTGCGTGCCTCGACAGTAGAGGAGAAGGGGGGAGAGAGAGAGGGAGAGAGAGAGAGAGGTTGAGGTTTAACAATACTTTTATTCGTTATTTGCCAGACACACATTTGTGTGCTTCACAATTTTTCATCATGGGTCTTTCCTAGTATATAGATGAAAAAGATAAACGAATTAAAAATAAATTAAAACAATGAATAAATAGGCAATGGATTAAAAAAAAACGCTAAAAGATTCAAGGGAATCAGAAGTTAAAAACAAGTTGGTTCTCATGAACTGTGCATAAAACCTCATTCACACACCATGTTTCATAAAAACCCATTGCATTGCTGGTCAGCTTGTAGTAAGCAAATTCAATCTTTAGCCTAGCTGCTACTAGCCGTTTGCAGAGAACCTCTGGATCTACAGTAGCTCGTTGTAACCCTTTGTTTTTCCTAGTTATCCACACTGCTAGTTTAGCTGTGCCCATCAGATAGTTCAATAAAACCAGTTTTCTCCTTTTCGAGAAGCTGTATTTTACTCCTCCTATAAAAACATTCTCTGAGAACTCTTCATCTGATTTTTGAAACCAGCTCTTGAGTAGCTTAAAAAGACCTTTTAATCTCGGGCATCTTAAAAACAGGTGTTCTAGGTCTTCCTTTACCCCACAGAACCTACACTCCCCCTTCACCGCTGGAGTGAGGTGTGCCACATGTCCGTCTGTAGCTATCGCCCCGTGAATAATCCTCCACTGCCGGTCAGCAGTACGCTTCTCTACAGGGGGTTTATACAGGGTCCTCAACCTGTCTCGCACAAGAATGTCTGGGTTCAACATCCCTGGCCACCTTGAGACTTTTTGTCTCCTCAAGGAATCTTTATGCAGCACTTTTACCGTTATTTGGTACATGGCTTTCTTAGACATGTCCTTGAAGAGGTTCGACTGTGGAGTCTTGAAAGACAAAATGGAGTCTGTGACTTCATCCTCTTCCTCCGCTCTAACCGCAGGGAGAAATCGAAGTCCTGGAAACTCCATGTTATTCCTCCTGTCATGAGTAGTCCCATGTCTCTGTCCAATGTACATTTTGTAGCTGGTTGGTAGTGCATTGTACAGTTCTTCCTGCAGTTTCGCTGTTAGACGCGAAGATCTGAGCCCCGTCACTGCTTTCAGCTCTTCCGTTGGTATCCAGCCTTCTTCGTCTAGTAGGTGGCCCAGCTTTGTCATGTTGTTGTCCAGTAGGCACCTGCGTATGCTCACCGAGGACAGCAGTCTCGATTTTATGAAAGAGTTGAAGAAGAGTGGTTCTTCCAGAGTCCATTGCTCTAGATTGTCCATGACTCTTTCTGTTCTTGTTACTGTTTTCCATGTGTGCAGCATGGATCTGTAGTAAGGGGTCAGCTCGGACAAGCTCAACCCTTCCAGCTTCATTAAGAACAGATGTTTGTCGATCTTGAGGCCACCTACTCTCCTCAGGAGGGCACTTGCAGTTTTCTCCCACACCACATCTTTGTGGTATAGGAGTCTCTGCGCAGCTTGTATCCGGAAGGCACGGATTCTGCTCCTCACGTCTACCAGCCCTTGCCCACCTGCCTGTACCGGCAGGTAGAGTACTGCAGCACGCAGCCAGTGTTGTCCACTCCAAAAGAAGTCCACTATTCTTCTTTGTATGTTAGAAACCAGCTCTTCAGGCGGCTCCATAACAATAGTCCTGTGCCACAGACTTGAGGCAGCCAGGTTTTTTACTACCACAACTCTTCCTCTGTAAGACAACTGTGGTAATAGCCATTTCCACTTGGACAATCGGACAGACACCTTTTCCAGCAGCCCCTCCCAATTTTTTTTCTGGAATTGTTCATTTCCTAAAAATACCCCCAGGATTTTTAGTCCATCTCTTCTCCACTGTAGCCCTCCTGGAAGTTGTGGAACTGCTCTGTGCTCCCAGTTGCCTAACATAAAACCTTCACTTTTTGACCAGTTTACCCATGCAGAAGAAGCTTTTTCATATGTCCCAATGATCTTTTTTAAAAGTGTGATGTCATCTTTCTCAGTGATAAAAACAGTAATGTCGTCTGCATAAGCTGCTAAGACCACCTTAAAATGACCATTAACTTTTGGTATTAAAGTCCCTTTCAGTGTTGCTCTGAGCCTACATAGTAGGGGTTCGATGACTAGACTGTATAACTGTCCGGAGAGTGGACAGCCCTGCCTAATACCTCTAGTCACCGGTACTGGGGCACTTAAACCTCCCGCTGCTTTAACCATCACACATACCTCAGAGTACAGAAGTTCTACATAGGATATAAAACCTTCTCCAAAGCCAAAGTGCTTCAACACATTAAAAAGGTACACATGGTCTACACGATCAAAAGCTTTTTCCTGGTCTAGTGACAGGATTCCCAGTTTATTCTTATTTAGCTGATTAAAATCGATTATGTCCCTTAATAAAAAAAAAGGTTATCTATTATAGACCTTTCTGGGATGCAATAAGTTTGATCATTTTTTATAACTGAATCTAAAACAAGTTTCAGTCTATTGGCTAGGCACTTGGAGAAGATTTTATAATCAGAACACAAAAGAGAGACTGGCCTCCAGTTCTTTAAAAGTCCCAAGTCTCCTTTTTTTGGGAGCAGTGATAGGACTGCTCTCCGACAACTTACAGGGAGTGATTTAGCCTGTATGCATTCTGATAAAACCTCATGTAAGTCTTGTCCCATTAACCTCCAGAAATGTTGATAAAAGTCCACGGGTAATCCATCTATTCCAGGGGATCGTCCCTGGGATAGCTGAGACATTGCCTCTGTAAGTTCCTGAAGAGTGATGGTCCGATCTAATTCCTGTTTTTGTGTTTGCTGTATTTGTGGCAGCTCTGAGTAAGTCCTCAGCAGATTCAGCATCACAGCTCTCAGCACTGTATAACTGTCTGTAGAAGTTACTTGCTAGTCTCCTCATTTCTGCCAGGTCGGATGTGATGGATCCATCCGGACGACAAAGATGGCACATCGTCTTCTGTTGAACACTTTTTTTCTCAAGACTAAAAAAGAAAGTACTGGGAGCGTCCATGTCTTTAATGGAGCAGTATCTTGCTCTTATCAGTGCCCCTTTAGCTTGTTCCTGTAACAGGGAGCTGAGTTCTTGTCTCTTTTTTTTTAGTCCATCTCCCTGTGTGGTGTCATTGCTGTCCATGATGCGTTTTTCAATTAGTTCAATGTCTCTTTGTAGAGACTGCACTGTTTCCTTCAGCATAGTGGTTGAGAAGGATGTATAATTCTGACACAGCATTTTAATGTTGACCTTCCCCACATCCCACCACTGGCTAAGACGTTCAAAAGAACCCTTCTTCATTTTCCAGCTATCCCAGAAAGTTTTAAAAATCTCACAAAAAGAAACATCTTGTAATAATTTAACATTAAAAACCCAATAATAGTTTGCTTTCAATGTTTTCTTTATATTTATATTTAATAAGACCATGTGATGATCTGAAAACCCATTGGGTGCAATAGAAACATTCATCACTCTGTTATTCCAGGTCTTTTTTAAATAAAACCTGTCTAACCTTGCCCCACTGACCCTGTTATCATTTACTTTGAGCCATGTATACTGTCGTACCCCTTCATGTCTATTTCTCCAAGTATCAGTCATTTGAGATTCTTTGATAACTTTGGATAAAAAGATACCTGACTGGCTGTGAGGTTCTTCCCCATTTCTGTCAAGAGTAAAATCAGTGGTACAGTTCCAATCACCCCCCAATATAACACACACACACTATCATCATATTTCTGAACCAACTTTTTAAGTTCTAAAAAGAAAATCATTCGCTCTGGGCCACTGTTAGAAGCATAAACATTTATAAAAACAAAAACAGTACCTTTATATTCTACTTTTGCTAGTAACAATCTTCCTTTAACTATTTCCTTTACCTCTAAAATGTTGTTTACATGTTCAGAAAATAAAATTGCAACCCCAGCACTGTTTCTTGTCCCATGACTCATGGAAATATTCCCTTTCCACCACATTCCCCATTCTACTTCATTATCAGTATCAGTGTGTGTTTCTTGTAAAAAAAATAATAACACTGAGTTTTTTAATACTTATAAACTTTACCATTGTTGTTAATTTATTCCTGTCTCTACCCCCATTAATGTTTAATGTTCCAATTTTAAACATCTCCATGGGAAAGAGGAAAAAAAGGATAGAGACAGAAAGGAGACAGTAAAGTAAAAAAGACACCAGATGTGATTTATCCATTTAACTTTTTTTTTTCTTTTGTTTTTCCTTAGTTTCATGATCATCTTTTTCAGTCTAAACCTTTTCTTTTTGTTCAGAGCTTCATGGCTCACTGTCTTTTGTAACAGCGCTACTGATGCTATGAATTTGTCTGCATCCGGAAAAAAGTCTTTCACCTCAACCACTTTGCCGAATGTTACATCCAGAAAATCATTAATGTCTTCGAGAGAGTACGTGTCTTCTATTTCCTGTGACCCAACATCAAAAATCTCAGACATTGTGTCTTCGTCCCTAATTTCTGCATCAACAATGTCCTCACCTTTTGACCTGTCTTCTCTGGCACCAGTTA
>CM042543.1:18195759-18198259 GCA_023630585.1 Cranoglanis bouderius | reverse complement strand
ATCACACAACAGCTACCACAACTGGGCAGCTGGGGAGGGTGGAGCAAACACATGCTCCCTCTGAGACATGTGAAGCCAAACTACACATATTTTCAAAACTTGTGCTCATGCAGTGTCACAGGGCAGCACAACACACTCAGAGGAAAGCATGATCTGCCCTCTTCCACATACATGAGTTCACATACACCCACGATTGGCTAGAGTCGCTGCCATCCCTCCCACCCAGAGAGAACGGCCAGTTTTACTCTCTTGACTCCTGGCCATGGACGGCTGTGGCATCATCAGGATTCGTGCTTGCGATCTCCTGACTCAGGAGCCAAGTTCATATTTCTTAGGTAACTCAAGGTTCGTGTCACAGCCAAATGAAAAACAAGGCATGATCATTTCTTATAATGGACTAATATGTTTTTTTTTAAATATATATTTTTAATGGGACGTTATATACTTGCACACTTGTCAGTATACCTGGGCAGAGTGCCAGTACACAGTGCACTGTATGGCTAACAGAGTGTGAGATTCATCCACAGAAAAGTCTCTACTGCAGATTATTAACTATTTACATGTAATATCACTTTCTAGTAGGGGGGCGCCTCACACCTCAGAGCTTGGGGGTTCGATTGCCACCTCTGCCCTGTGTGCGTTGAGCTTGCATGTTCTCTCCGTGCTTCGAGAGTTTTGTCTGGGTACTCCGGTGTCCTCTCCCAGTCCAAAGACATGCGTTGTAGGCTGATTGGCATTTCCAAATTGTCTGTAGTGTGTGAATGTGTGTGTGAATGTGCTCTACGATGGGTTGGCATCTCGTCCAGGGTGTCCCCCACCTTGTGCCCCGAGTTTCCTGGGATAGGCTCCAGGCTCCCCGCGACCCTGTGTAGGATAAGGAAACCGGAAACTCTCAAAGCACAGGAAGAACATGCAAACTCCGCACACACAGGGTGGTGGCGGGATTCGAACCCCTTATCATTATTGTCTTCCATCTTAAATGAAAAATCCACCCTGAATGATTTGTTTATTATGAATTTGTGATATTCATTGTCTTCCAAGATTTACAGTTTCTTACATTAACCATAATGCCATTCGACTACATTGTGACACCTTCATTACCTTAAGGGATCAGTGCAGCAACACTTTAGTCCTTTAGTCTGTCCAGCTTTCTCACCTCCTCATCTGTATACCCCGCTCAAACAGATCAGGTTCCAAAGCTTCAACTTTAATGCTAATACTGTCTGTCCTCACTCGGCACCATTGTGACAACTTGTCATGTTGCTGGTCACTAAATAGCCAAGCATGTGTTGTCTTCACTATGTCTATGTTGGATTTCTCACTGAACATCACTGTAAAATGGTGAGTGAGAAAAAGAAGCTCTTGCTGTTTCGTTTTTAGGAGCTAACCGAGACCTGACCATCATCCGTTACGGTTGAGTTTGTTGAAAGTACTTCTATTATCGTTCACTGTAGCTGCGCTAGCATTATCACCTTACAGCATCAGCCCACAAATTAGCACCAGAATTGCAAAGCACATCACCAATATTCTCAAATAAATACGTTTAACCTGTTTCGGGGTGGAGCATATAATTAGCGGATATTAAATAATAACAGATTGCTTGTCATCATAACAGCACCTTTCAAACAGCTTTTGCCATTATAAAGTGAATAAAGATCAGAATGGGGGCATCAGCGATGGCTGCCAATATGGATAAATAAAGCATGTAATGATTATATTGCTACACTCTGCAATCATGACATGCTGTGCATCATATCAGCCTAATAGTGGCCAGTAGTCAGAGTTCTGATATCGGTGTCATGTTGAAAATGAAAAGAAATAAATAAATTCATGTAACGTCCTAACAGAGGCTTGATAGTCCTGTAAAAATGTTATCTTTGATTTCTGTGTCATTGCTGCAGGTCTCAGTGGTGATTAGTTTTTATTCACTGTGTTCTGTGCAGTATCACGTATTCTCTCTTATCACGCACACACACGCGCACACACACACACCCCTGTGTCTTACTAACCTTGTGAGGACCTTCCATTGGCATAATTATTAATGCAGCTAATTAATGTTTTTATGAAAGCTGCAGTTTTTTGTTTGTTTGTTTTAAGGCAATTATCCTCATGGGTACCGGCCAAATGTCCCCACAAGGTCAAAACTGTTTCACTCCTATTGTTATGTGGGCATTTGGTCCCCACCTACATAGAAAACACACACACACACACACACACACACACACACACACACACACACACACACACATCATTTCATCACTCTGAGGCTGTGATGCCTGTTGATGGATGATAAAAGGGAGTCTCATTCTTTCATCTTTCATCTTTATGTGTGTGTGTGTGTGTGTGTGTGTGTGTGTGTGTGTGTGTGTGTGTGTGAGAGAGAGAGAGAGAGAGAGAGAGAGGGGTGGGGGGGAGAGTGAGAGGGAGATGTGAGGCGGGGGAGAGAACTAGCCGGAGAACTAGAAGAAGAAAGGCAAGACAGATAGAGCGGGAGGTCTGA
>CM042543.1:18138259-18188259 GCA_023630585.1 Cranoglanis bouderius | reverse complement strand
AATATTCCGACCCCTTCTTGAGGAATTATATTTGAATTCCCACCCAAAACGGCATGATTAGCGTATATTTAGCAAGTGGGCTTGGTTACTGCAGGGATGTCAGTATTGGATATCAGCCCGTTCGCCGAGCTCTGATATTGTTATGGCATCCAAAATGAAATAATTAGCTCATAATAGAAATGCACTGATCAGTGGGAATGATTAATTAACAGTGTCATAGTGATCATTAGGATGATTCAATCAAACAAGTCATTGTTGTCTATTTTGGGGAGGTCATCCATTCCTGCAGTGTGTTTTGTTTTAGGAAGGAACACGCTGTGAAGTTGGATCTACGCACTGAATTCTCCATCAGGATTATATTAAATACTATGTTTATCTAGGGGTGGGCGGTATGACCAAAAATCTATTTCACGGAATGAGTCATTTTATTTCATGGTAACGATATATATCACGTAAAAAATAGTCATTCTGGTAAATCAACTGTAAATCAATTGTTTGCTTTGACATGCTTCATTTCAAGATGATAAAACAGGTTACTTGTGCTACCGCTGCTAGCGGGAACATTCACGTGACACAGTTTGCAAATAACATTTTTCTGAATAGAAAAATCTGTAACGGTAGACATTTTATTCCGCGGTAACGGTATATACTGCCATACCGCCCAGCCCTATGTTTATCTAAGAAGCAGCATGGCATGTCCTAAGAATTAGGTTGTTTATTTTACTTCATTCTTTTCATAAGGCCGGCAGACTTTACATTCTTCTAGCAGAACATGTACAGCTTCTTCTTATATTACTATTCTCAGTGTGATTATAGTCTACTATTCTCAATGTGATAATAATAATAATAATAATAATAATAATAATAATAATAAAAAAAATGCCAAAACCCACAGTGCCTTCACTGGTCCAAAGTGTGGACTTCCTTTTATTGAGGACAGCTATTATCATGTGTTAGACCTGGTGTAATGAAATACAGTACTGTGCAAAGGTTTTAGGCAAATGCTAAGAAATGCTGTAGAGCAAAGATGCCTTCAAAATAATGAAATTAAATGTTTCTACTTTTTTTTTTTTTTTTTTTAAATACCGGGAAGAGCAGTAAACAGTAGTAAATGAAACAAAGTCAATATTTGGTGTGCCAAAAAAAAAAAAACACTTAAAATAGTAGTCTCCGGTACAATTTGTGCAGTTTTATAAGGAAATGAGCTGGTAAGTTTTATTGAGCATCTTGCAGAACCAGACACAGTTCTTCTGGAGACTTTGACTTTCACACTTACTTCATACTTTTGCTGCAAAACCCAGCAGCCTTCATTGTGTTTTTTTGTCTGAAAAGTGTCTCTTACGTAATATGCTGCTTTCTTTAATGACATACAAACATTTTTCTGTAACATTTAATTCTGTGCTAGAAAACTAATGTTTGGGAATCTAAAATGTTTTTTTGTACTGACTTGATAATGTAGAAGTCATAAAATAAAAAAGTCTATAACAGAGTTTATACAAAAAAAATAGGGTGCCTAAAATTTTTGCACAGTACTGTATAATGTGTTAAACAGTATGTTTAGGTGTAAGGCAGTGAGTGTTTTAATCTTTGACAAGTTAATGTGTTCAGTCATGTGTCTGCAATGGAAGGAATCTTTCTACGCACACCTGACACTCTACATACACACATTCCAGCATGTTGATGCGTACTGAGAGAGAGAGAGAGAGAGAGAGAGAGAGAGAGAGAGAGAGAGAGAGAGAGTATGTGTGTGCGCGTGTGTGCGTGTGTGTGTGTGTGTGTGTGCGTGTATGTGTGGCTGTGAGTGTGTGTGTGTGTGTGTGTGTGTGCAGGTTGAAGCCGAGGTCACTTGTAAAAGGTGTGAAATCACACTGACGTTTCAGAGTACAGGAATGAAAACCGGAAAGCCAAAAGTACCTAAGAGAATGAGAAAGGGAGAAGGCTGATGGCCAACATTTGACTACTCAAACAAAGCCAGCCATGCATCTCTGTGCCGTCAAACACATTTTACACTCTCCGCACAGCTAATAGTGTTAAGACCTAGCTTAGACGTGACCTTTCAAAGTGAGAGGGATCAGCCTTAATCCTGTGTGTGCGTGTGTGCGTGCGTGCGTGCGTGTGCGTGCGTGTGTGTGTGTGTGCACGCTTGATGGCAAGAGATAGGGAGAGAAACAGTCAGAGAGAGAGAGTGAGTTTACTGATATACTGTAAGGGGAAGTCATTTGAGTTGTTCAGGGTGATACTGTATGCTGTATGCTGTCTTTGTTTAGTGTGTGTGAAAATAGGCATAATGTGTGTCTGTGTGTGATAATCTGGCTATTAGTCATTCTGTGTGTGTGTGTGTGTGTGTGTGTGTGTGTGTGTGTGTGTGTGTGTGTGTGTGTGAGTGTGTGTGCGATTCTGTTTTAAATAAACAATCCAGGGTACAGTAGTTCAGCAAGAGTTCGCCAAATCTATCTGTACTCCAGCTTCTCTTACATAACTTGTGGCTCTCAACTCTAAATCTGTGTGTACATGTGTGCATGTGCATCTGTGTGCGTGCGTGCGTGCGTGCGTGCGTGCGTGCGTGCGTGCGTGCGTGCGTGCGTGCGTGTGTGTGTGTGTGTGTGTATATCTGTCTATCTATCTATCTATCTATATATATATATATATATATATATATATATATATATATATATATATATATATATATATATATATATATATATTCATATATGTGTGTGTGGGGGTGTGTCTCTGTCTGGATGAGTAATATCGCATGTCTGCATTTGAGTGTGTTTGTCACCATATGAATGTGCATATATGTATATCTCACTTCGTTCTTCTTTCTACCAGTCTCTCTGTTTCTCTTTCTCTTCCACTGTCTACAGCTCTTTTGTGTGTGTCCATCGCTCCTGCTTAGTTACTGGCCTATAAGAATCACACTCTCATGCTAACTGTGTGGGTGTGTGTGTATGTGCGCGGGCAGGGGGAAGTGGATGGCGGGAGCTCACTGCTGAGAGAAGATCTTTCAAGCCATGAGCAGCTCCAGGCTTGGCTCAAACATCGCCAGCTCCAGCACATTCTTCAGCTCGGTAATCTATTCCACTTTCTTCTGTTGCTGGAAAGGAAAATAAGAGTTTTCCTATTAATGTTTAGTCATACTGTTAGTTCATTACAAAGCTGACCATGAGCCCCTTCTATCAGGTGTATATTTTCTTCTCAGTCTGCTGTTGTTTGTATTTTTCTTTATCGATTTGAGGATTTGACATGGTTACATTGAAATTCATGCTAATCAATCATTTTTATTGGTTTACTTGCAGGACATAGCACTACAATCTGAGTTCTGTTGTTCAGCATATTGTTAGATGGTATATTGTTTTGTTACATGCCACTTTTCCACAGGACTGTGCAACATGACGCTTTATAGTTACTAATCTGATTCCTGGGTGTTTTAATTTCCCATCACATGATGGTACCTGTGAAAATAGAAGCAGTTTCCTGGTGTTTGAAGGGTGATCAAATCATTTGCCAAACAGTGCCAGTACAATAACCACAGTAGCTTGCTTTCTTTGATTTGAATAGATTTGCTATTTACCCAGCATTTGGTTTAATACTGATGTAGCTGACGAAACAGAACTTCCCCTTTTCTATTCTACTCAATGGGAAACTTACGAGACACTAGTGTTAAAGATTGCTGGGCCGAGTTTACTTATTTGGATATGATATCATTCAAAATACCATTATAATAGTTATAGTTATAATATGATAGCATGTGATTTTGGATGTAGCCCCAGGTTTGTTTGGGTTTTTTTTTTTTTTTTTGGGTGGGGGGGTTGGTGGTTGTCTGACTCATGTGAAGACTCATGGTGGTTCTGTGATGATGACCATAGATCATTAGCAGATCTACACAAATGTAACACTACCCACATGCATCCCTATTCAGTGCTCTTGGTACTCTGGCAAGCAAAGTAACCAAATTCAGCATGCTTGTTTCAATCTGGTAGAAAAGTTCATTGACAGTTGTTATATGTGTCTTACAGGACACGACAGTGTGAAGGGCCTCAGGGTGAAGGTGTTCAGACCCGATTCCAAACCTCAGTGGCTCCATGGTATCATCAGCCATCATGATCACAACAGCAGAACCATGACTGTCCTGAGCGACCAGGTGTGAACATACACGCTGTTTCCTGTGCTTGACCAAGCAATTGCAGATTATGTATGGTGAAATGAAGTGTGCTATGCTGTGTGTCATACACATGCTTCTATCTGATCCTGTCCCCATAGGTAGCAGAGCCCCTGAGTGTGGACCCAGCGCTTGTGCATGTGCTGGTTCTGGATGACATTAGCCAGTTGTTATTAGTGGAAGAAAGTGGCGCAACAAATTGTAAACCTCACACTAACAAGATCAGCAGGATCGCCCTGGTGAGTAAAATACTCTGCTGTTTCTTTTTTTAGTGTATGTGTTTGAGTGGGTGAGTATTTGTAGTGTTCACTGGTGTTTTCTTGCTGCCTTTTAATCTTCCTCCAGAATGCAGGAAACAGGTCAAGGAACACTACAGAACCAGACCAGGTATCACGCACACACGTGTATACACACACACACACACACACACACACACACACACACACACACACACACACACACACACAAATACAGTAAGTAATTTAATACTTTATAACTCACACACACACACACACACACACACACACACACACACACAGAGCTTATGATTTATTGACTGTACTATAAACACACACCCACACTCATGCATACACTTATCTCTCCTCCTCCCTCCTGCTCTCTCCTGCAGGTGTGTAGCTTGGGGCGAGTGCAGAGGAAACAGCCAGAGCTGTGCAGAGAGAACTCCAACTGCAGTCTGACAGAGGAAAACACGGACGGGATGAGGGAGGAGAGCGGAGCTGATGAAGCGCGAGCAGGTGAGGTGCAGCAATACATTGAGCTGATATTAACAGCTCCCTCACTGTTTGAATTCCATTTAGCTGCATTTAGATTTATTACATAAGCTCTTTAGGGAGAGGGCATTCTCATTCAGCAATCGGTGTCTGATGCCTGAAATAGACTCCTTCCTGCAGAGTCCATCTGCACACCTATTATTTCTAGTTTTATTACTTTAATACTTTTACTTATTTCTAGATTCCTCAAAGAGTAGGATCAACCATAGCGAGAGGAAGAGGAGGAAAGCAGGGGACACAGAAGAGCAGGATGAAAAGGACAGTAGAAGTGCTGGGTTGAAGAGGCCAAAAGGTAACAGTGGCTCTGACCAGTCAGAGTGCAGTGATTCGGAGGGCAGCATCTTGGACTCAAAAAGCCTACAGAGAAAATCTTTAAAGAAGCCACCTGACTGCAAGACGGTCAACAACCCTGCAGCACATTTAGGACATGACCTGAAGGCTCACTCGTCCCCCAAAAGCATAGAACTTTCTTCTAGCCAATTAGCAGAGAATGAATGCCAGAGAGTAGGGAAAGTCATGTCCTTGCAGGGTCATTTAACCAACACACCCTGCAATGGAGTGTACCAAACAGTCAGTTCACTACAGTGCACCATGGGACTGGGCTGTGATAAAGCAGAGATGGAACAGGGAGATGGAGTGATGGAGATGGAAGACCAGCGCGAAGGTGCATCACAAGAGGACTGTGAAGCTGTCTCTGCCCTACTGGCGTCCCAAGAGAATGAGCAGCTGGTTTCCTTGGAGACCGCATGCGTGTTATTGCACACGTCGCCACCAGAGTGCGAGGGGGTTGAGGGTGAACAGGAGATTCCACCAGGTGACCCAGAGGTCAGGATGTCCGATTTGACATGCCCAGAGGTCATTGCACCCAGTTGTGACTCCACAGAAGCAGTGGAAGAAGAGCCCAAAGTAGCTTTGACTCACTCTCCCACAATGCTTTGCAACACAAAGGTGGATGCTGCTAAAGTAGTAAAGTCAGGTCAGTCTCCTGGAGCTACTAGTCCTAGACATGATGCTGCTCTTGTCTCAGAAATTACCCACAAGACCACTATACGCCTAAGTCCTTGCTCCTCTCTTGAGGTGATTTCCAAGCCACCAGAGGTTACAGAGGTTACCAGGCTGAAGTGCAATGCCTCTCCTCAAGCTGCCAAAATTGAAGAGAGCAGTTTGCCCTCAAAAGTCAGTACAGATAAAGTTCTCATTGGCTTTAAAAGCACACATGGTTCCAAAGCGACCCCTACCCCGACCCTTCATCAACATAATTCACCCTCTCCTAGCACAACAGACACACAGGCTCAATCAAGGACCCCCCCTCAGAATATTGCCCATAGCCCTAATCACATGCCTTCTGCCGACAAACCAACTAAGAGCCCACTGATCATTGACAGAAATGAGCCTTTCACAGTCTATCGAGACCCAGCTCTTGTGAGGAGAGAACTGGAGAGCCTCTCTACCTATGTCCAACCCCCACACACCCCACCCAACCTTCATTCAAAACACCATCTGAAGAGCCCATCTCCATCATCTAGCTCCCCCAGCCTTACCTCCACGACATCCCACACCAAGATCATGAGTCCCGCTGCACACCTCTCACCTCTTCCCCTCCCTTCCCAGTCTCCTTTGTGCTCTACGCACCCCTCCATCCCCCACCCTCACCTGCTTCCGTCTCTCCTGCCTGGTTTGCCCCCATCCTCAGCACTCCTGGCTGGACATGCTCGGCTGGGGCCTCTGGGTCTCCCCCACCACCCACTGGCCCTTCAGGCGACCCCGTCTCTTCTGGGCCAGGGGCCGGGAACGGCTTCCCTGGCACCAATGGGCCTGTACCCAGTCCTCTGGCCCCCTTTTCCTAATGGGGTACATGGCTACGGTCTGGGAATACCAGGGTCCAAGTGGACGCCCCCAGAGACTGCAAGCATGTCTGAGGCTAGCCTGAGGAGGGTAAGGGTTCATTCAAGACCATTTACTACTGTGCTAAAGAGTGTATCTCAAGAGTATATATCAAAATAGTATGATATATTGGAGGTAAAGTAGAAAGAGTAGAATAGATTTCCATGAATGAGATCAGGAATCTATAAAGAGATTGAACAGGTTGCATTGATTCATAAGCTTTGTACCATGTTCTATAATAAATGTATCATATTTCCTATTGATTGCCATGATATAATGTATGTTATGTGTATTACTGCTTATAATGATATAAAAGGACTTATCAGTATGGTTGGATGTCATTTTTATTTTCATTTCCAAATACTGTTTAGGTCTTGTGGTTAGGATGTTGCTTTAGGTTGTTGGAATTGCACGTGTTTTCTGGGGCAGATAACACAAGGCAGCTACAGAATGTGAAAAAGGTGTGAAAAAAGTTAAAGTGAAAGCCTTGCAGGTAGAACTAGATATTCCTCTATAATTGAGGAGTTTTGTCTGATACTCAAGAGATGTTTGTGACCATAAATGAAAGGTATGTTTCATTTATGGAACTCACTTTCTCTGGTCAAACCAGGAGCCTTTTATGTGAAAGTAGGCAGTCCTAAAACTGCCAGATTTTTTAGCAATAGGCTAGCAAAACTTTGTCCCTGGGGTATTATAAGTGTATTTAAATGATTTGTGCTTGTGTGTGTGTGTGTGTGTGTGTGTGTGTGTGTGTGTGTGTGTGTGTGTGTGTGTGTGTGTGTGTGTGTGTGTGTGTGTTTACAGAACACACCAAGCCCCTGGGTCCCTCAGACCTCTCCTGTAACCAGTGCAGAAAATCAGGGTTTGCGACACCCGCTGCCTGTACGGCCCTCAAGCGCTGAACCCCAGAGACCATCCAGGAGTGCCCAGCCCACCCCTACCTCTAAAAGCACAGAGTGAGTACACACTCCTACATTATACTACACACATTATACTAATAGCCCTACTAATCAGGTCTGGAATGACAGGTATGACTTTCCAGTTCAGCCAGAATTAAAAGTGAACTAAAACACAACAATGTTAAGTGCTTCTGTTCTCACACATTTCTGCCTACTTTTCCTGTTTCTAGGGAACCAGAGAGGAGGGCGTTTACAGAGACACAAAGCTCCATCCACGTCCCACTGAAGGCAGAACAGGAGCGTGTGAGGGCAATAGTGGGAAAGAATGGACACATATCCCACTCCACAGTCACAGAGTCACCTTCTGCTCGCTCCAAACAGCCTCAGTTGGTGTATGACCTCACAGGCGACCGCACCAGCTGTTACCAGGAGGAGAGCCGGCGCATTCTGCAGGAGAGCATTGAAGTAGCACCATTTACAGCCAAACTCAGCTCAGACACAGAACCCTATCCTAAAAGCCCCACACCTTCACTACATTTCAAAGAGAGAGCGAAAGAGCAACAGCGTGAGAGAGAGATGCACGTGTTCAGACATAGCGTGCCTCCCAGGTTGCAATCAGCCCAGCCTTCACCGACACTCACGCAGAGTAGCTACTACACCCCAGCAGCTGGCAGTGTGGAGAACAAGGCTTCTGCACGTAGAGCTCCACCCAGCAAAGAGCTGTATGAGAGACTGAGTTCCCCAAACACTGCTGCCTCTGTCCTCTCTTCACCTAGTACACAGAGCACAGTCAAGGCTAGACCTCCACCCCTCGTCAAGCGCAACCCTGAGAAAGAGGAAGGTCTCCTGGGCAAGATTACAGAGCAGTTGATCTCAAAAGCTATCTCCATGGACCCACTGGAAGTCAGTAGCATGGAGAGAAAAGGCTCCTCCACTTCTCTCATTTCTGTCTCTTCTTCTTCTACTTCTCGCGTTGTACCCTCACTGCACAGGGCCCCCATATTCCACCCCCCAGCCTTACCCATTGTGACGTCTAAAGAGACAGGTCAAGGTAGGTTGTCACCACCTACCTTGACACCCATCCAGCCAATGAGCTTATCGGGAAAGGGCCAGAATCAACACAGGCCACCCACATTGATGCCCGAGCTCAGGCATGGAGCGGTTGCTGGAAAGAGGGTGGCTCCTGAACCAATATCCATCGCAAACAAAGGTTATGATTTGCAGAGGGGTGGAGTTTTGCACAACCGAGAAAGAGTGGTAGGCGGTCACACACCCAATGGAGGATTGGTGAACACACAGGCTGCCACTGCTTCTGTTATTGTTCGTTCTTCTGGCTACATGCACACGCCTGTAAACCACACCATCACTGAAAGGTCGCTTTCCCAAGTTCAGTGTGACCATATGCGAACATTTGAAAGTTTGCCAAGCACACACTCGAAGGATGGCAATGGGCAGTGTAGGAGGGGCATCCTGTGGACCCCTGTGGACACTGTACACCCCGTTAACATGGTCGCTTTAAAACAGGACATTAACACACCTTTGAATATGACTAAAAATATGAGTACTCATTTTTCAAATCATGCAGTGAAATATTCTGTAAATATAGATACACCACACTCTAGAATAGACTTGTTATCCGAGCAATGGGAAAAGGAGAAGGAGGATATTAGTAAGGTAGCTCAGCCAAAGGTGAATCTCTCCTGTTGCCCCCCTAGAGACATCCCCCATGTAAAGAAACGCAGAGCTGGACTAGCTGTTTTAGAACCGAGACAAAATATGCATGCAGTCCAGCCCCTGCACACTACGGACACTTTGAACGCTACCAAGAGTAGATACACTTGCACTACACACAGTACGAATACCAAATGCACTGCACACACTTTGGACCAAGATAAAGAGTCTATATTCAATCCTAGCCCATCCAAATACCCCAGGTTAGCCCCTGAGGTCACTGGGGTTGTAGCCAACAAACTAGGCTCAGTGGCAAAAGTTCAGCCTCTGTCTCATTCAGCCCATACTAACCAACCTGCCCAGTCTGGCCAGAACAATTACCACAAACTGAAAAAGGCTTGGCTTACCCGTCACTCTGAGCAGGACAGAGGTAGTGTCACCTCAGAGACAGCAGGGGGCAGTACCACACTAACCACCACAACCACTGTCTCTCTGCCAATCAAACAGGAGGTGAATAGACTGGAGGATAAATGGCCCATACAGGAGGGCGAAGAACTTTTTCTGGATAATAGGAAATCTAAAATTCTAGACAGGAAATGCCTAGTTGAAGACAGGAAGCCCAATGGAAGCAATGCCAAGTCCAACACAGAGGATAAAAAAACACCTCTCACAGGGGATAATAAAGTTACTTTAGAAGATGTAAAGCCCACCATGGATAGAAATGGCAGCTTGCAGTGTAAGAAGTCTAACTTTCAGAATAAGAAACTATGCATTAATATAAGGAAGCCAAACCCAGCCGACATAAAGATAGAGAAGGATAATCACGGGGAGAAACGGATCTTTCAGTCCAGCTTTAAAAGTGAGAGTGAAGGGGACTCGGGCAATGAAAGCGAGTGTCACAAATCTGACCCAGGGAGCATTCATCAGCCCAAACCTGCATTCAAAAAGAAGCAGAATGACCAGAAAAAGCAGAGGAGTGAGAATGAGAGAGAGGGAGAAGAGGATGAGGGGAAACTTAATGGCATAATCCAGACTACCAAAGAGAAATCTCAGCACAGGCTGCCTAGCAGTAAGTTTCTTTTGTTGTTTTTTGTTTTGTTTAAAGCTTGTGTGTGAGACATGTTTTAGAAATGAACATTTTTGAGAGTTTGATCATCACTTCAACATTTTTTTAAGCTGGTTTTATTCAGCGGTTTTTACAGTTTCAGTTGAAGGACTGTCATTAACAATGTTATTTTTATTGCCTGTTTTTAATTGATTTAAGCAGGTTTTAAATTGATTTAAGCAGTTTTTGGAAGCATTTCAGCCACTGACTTTGGGATGTATCAATTAAGCATACTCACACTGAGACCTATATTCAGTAAAAGGAGCAGACAGATCACAGCTGTGAGAATTTTTTTTTGTTTGTTTGAAGAAATAGGCCTTATCATTTCTCAGCCATCAGCAGCTTTGCTTTTAATGTTCAATGGTGTAACCTGTGAAAGACAAAAAACGTAGTCCTTCAACATAGTGAGAAAGACAGTAATGGCAGTAGTAATTCCAGTATTTGTGTTCTGTGGCTGTTTGAATGAACATGGATAATCAAGGTTGCTGGTGGTTCTCTTTCTTCAGACGGTATTCCTCGTTCAGTGCTAAAGGACTGGAGGAAGGTAAGGAAGCTGAAGCAGAGTGGCGAGGCCTTCTTGCAGGATGACTCATGTGCAGAGATTGGAGCTAATGTGCAGAAATGCCGGGAATGCCGATTGGACCGCTCACGCAAGGCCCAAGAGCCTGTCATTTCACCTGTCTTCTGTCGCTTCTACTACTTCCGCAGGTAAGCCTCCAATGGGAATGGGGTGGCTGATTATGGGGATTCCCTTACATTCTAGCATTCTTTCTGGGGAACACTAGGGACTGGCACCTGCTAGCATTGAGTTAGTTTCACCTATTAGTATTGCTAGCCTAGTATTTCACTCATCATGCTGTTCAGTGAGTTATTTTTCTGCTGCTGTTGGTCAGTGTCAGCACTCACCTCTCATTGTTCTGCCAGGGTCAGTCATTCTGCACTCTCTCCTCCTAGTATTCATATACCCTTCCAGTCACGCTGATTTTTTTGCTGTGTCTACGGCATGCTGTAAATTACTGAGCTTCCAAGTTAGCCAGATTGTTAAAACAGCAACACTGGGATGAGAGTCATTTTCCCTCAGTTTCATTCCTCATTCTCCCTGCTGATCAGTTCCTCCTCTGCCAATTACCTATACATATCTACATAGTTTTCCACATTCCCTGCTGTTTAGCTGATTAACGGATCTGTGGCTACATACTTATAGCATGTCTGAGTGGCTTTCCCCCACCATAACACATGGTGATTTTAGTTAGGCAAGTGATTAAACAAGCCAGAGCTCAAAAACTACACTTTAAAAAACTGCTGAAGTGTGGTTAAAACTTGCTCTAAATTTAATTTCTACCCTCAGCTAAGTTTTTATTATTATTTATTATTGCTCAATTAGGAATTCTAGCTGATTTTAATGAAAAAATAACAGGTTTATAAATCCAGTTCAAAGTGCCTTTAAATCAACAACTAAGCTTAATCATTGTTAAACAGCTCCTGAGAGCCAATCTAAAATTGCTTTGTCCAGGAATACATGCTGGCAGCCTCTTTCTTATTCAGCATCACGCTGCCACAAAGTGCAAAATTCAGCACTCTCAGGCTGGGTTTCATTTAGTTGTTCATCAAGCCAGATAGCAAACATTTATTACCACCAAAGTATATCATTCTCAGGTAATGGTATCCGCTACCTCTGCCCTTCTCTCCTGCCATAGACTGTCATACAGCAAGAACGGAGTAGTGCGTGTGGACGGCTTCTCTGTTGTGGAGGACACTGATGAAGAAGCAGTGCAAGTGTGGGTGGCGGGCTTTGAGGATGAAGAGGAAGACAAGCAAAGGGAGATGGAGCTGGACACAGCCAAATACATTCTCACGCTCATAGGAGACAAGTTTTGTCAGCTTGTCAAGACAGAAAACACTGCTGTCACATGGGTCAAGAAAGACAGTGAGTGTGTCTGTGTGTATGAACATATGCACATAGTAGTATAAATGTAGTTTGTAAAAAATGCCTTACAATAAACATACAGTGCAACGAATCCTTTTTATTAATGAATTGTATGAGCTAATAATAGCTCAGCATAGTTCTCCTTCATTCTGTTAAGATGAACCTTTTGACCCTCCTACTTTCCCTTCTTTTGTGTTTGTGTGTGCGTGCGTGTGTAGCCCAGGTAATGTGGAAGCGAGCGGTGAGAGGTGTGAGGGAGATGTGTGACGCATGTGAGGCTACTCTGTTTAATATGCATTGGGCCTGTCACAAATGTGGCTTTGTGGTGTGCATGGACTGCTACAAAGCCCGCGAGAGGAAGAGTGCCAAAGGTTAGAAATACACTTATGTGACACTTACTTGTAAGTGTGTCTCATTTGCTGTGTGATTACACGTGTATATTCTATATTCCTGTGTTCTCAGATAAAGAGCTGTATGCCTGGGTTAGGTGTGTGAAAAACCAGCCCCATGACTTGAAGAACCTAATGCCTACTCAGATAGTTCCAGAGAGAGGTGAGTGATGTGTGTATCTGGTGCATCTGTGTGTGTCTTTGTATATAGTTTGATCTACAGTAAGATTCTTGTCAGTCATATCGATTAGATGTCAGACCGATATTAAATTATTCTGTATGACCTACAGTGTTAGCAGATCTGCAGAGCGCTATGCACTCTATAAGGAGAGAATACGGCATCCCCTCTCAGTGCTCTTGCTTTGGCAGTAGTGCGTTCCTCTCCAGATCCACCATCACCAACGGCCTCTTACAGGTGACAAAGTTACCCTCTTCTTACTCAGCTCTCTAACCGTAGCTCTCTAGTACATATATTTATTCGTGAATCATGCCTTGTATGGACCCATTTTTCCTTTCAAGCCTTTTTTACTAGCCTTTTTAGCTTCACTGTTCAGTACAGTGCTTTATGCTGAAAAAGTGAAATGATTGTGTTGTGATGTCAGCTTTCTGAGAGAACGCAGTACGACTTGAAAAGCCAGCAGCAAAATCAGCAGAAGAGCACACAGAACACTGCTCACAAGATCTCCACAGAGAGAAGAGGTGAGTAAAAACTTGTTTATTCTCCATTCTCATCAGGCATCCCAAGCCTACAGAAGGTTGGAAAATTGCTTCCGAGCGAGAAACAGAGAGAGATCGGGTGCAAAGCAGTTCAGAAAAGTCACTTTGTGAAACAAACCTCCAAATGGGCTGCATTCCAAATTAATTCCCCCAAGTAGTTCCAGTAAAGGGAAATTATAATGCTACAGCATACATAAGACATCCTAGACAATTGTGTGCTTTCAACTATGTGGCAACTTTGTGATGGTCATGTATCCACAAACTTTTGGCTATATTTACATTGTATAAAGGGATTGGGGTTTGGCAGGATCTTTGACTCGGCTGCTGTTAGAAGATGACTGCTTTTGAGAAGACGTCTGAAATGCAGTGCTGCTAGAAGTAGCAAAGCTATTAGTTTAACCACACTTCCCAAGTATTTTCCTTTTATAAATTTTACAAGTAGCTTATAATTTTTTTTTTTTTTTCATTTTTTTAATGTAACCTACATGGTATGTATTTTTCTTTAAATTTGTTTCAAAGCATTTCTTCTCAGGTTAGGTGACACTGAAAACTGCAGCATCCTCATTTCATTTAAATATTGGTTGTGCTTATGTACATTTTTGTGTACCTTAGAAAAACTGGAGTGTGATGATATGGAGACTTTGGGCAGGAAGTCAGGCAGCCCAGAGCAGGGCTCCACTTTGCGTGACCTCCTGACATCCACAGCTGGAAAATTGCAGCTGGGATCCACTGGGCCTGGAATAGCCTTTGCACCAGTTTATAACAACACTGATCAGGTCACACCCTGACCCTGCCTCACATTCTTGTATTCTTGTCATGTCTTAAAGTCATTCATTAGTTTACTTTGTTTGTACCTTATGCTTTAGACTGTTCAGAAAGCTCGCATACCCAACCTCCTGGATGACATTATTGCCTCAGTAGTGGAGAACAAAATTCCCGCCTCAAAAATGACCAAACTTGGGTTGAACCAGGATTTGCTGACACAGGAGGAGGAAGAGCTGGTGCTGGAGGAGGTGAAGCCTATTCGAATCCCATTGGCTGACCCGCATACCAGTGTTCCACATGATTGGATCGGCAGCCACCGGTTGCTTTGGCTTAAAGATCACCGTCACCTAGGCAACCAAAGATTGTTCAAAGAGAACTGGACACAAGAGCAGGTTTGTGTTACTGAGCACAGTTTGAGCAATAACTGTTCCTGGGTAGAGAGACAAGAAAAAGCAGGTGCTTTGTAGGACAGAGAATATCTCTGAAATATCTTCTTTTTAACCGACCTTTGGCTAAGTGGAATACTCAGTGGAATAATGACTTCTTAACACAGTGCACCAATAACCTGTTTTTGTTACTGTTTAGTAAAAGATGTGGACTGATTTTGATATTGTTGTTTCTCCATAGCCGGTACTGGTCTCTGGCCTGCACAAGAGTCTGAATGCCAGTCTGTGGAAGCCAGAACACTTTAGCAGAGAATTCTCAGCACTCCACAGTGATTTCTACAACTGCCGTGATGGGAGCATCATAAATACCTGTGTCAAGGAATTCTGGGATGGATTTGAGGACGTGTCAAGTAAGTGTTCTGCAGGGATATCTTGCCAAGTATTTTCTAGCCTTTCGCTTGACTTGTGGCCTGTTTGTATATAACTCAGGCTTTTCAGCAGTCCAAATGGGGCTTGATGTGTTGTACTGTAGGTTGCGCTATGATGTTAATTAGCTGGTTAGTTGGATCTGGTGTATTAAAGCAGGGAAAATAATGAAGTATGCAGAGCAAAGGGTACTCCAGAACTATGGTTGGTGATTACTGCTGTTACAGTGCTGTCATATTGTATGCATTTGTTTTTTCATCAGAAAGAACTAAATCTGCTAAAGGTGACCCTGCTGTGTACAGACTGAAGGACTGGCCTTCAGGGGAAGAGTTCCTGGCACTCATGCCATCCAGGTTAGCACTCCATACCAGTACATTTTCTCAGCTCGCCCTCTACATACACACACCGCCTACAGAATTTGAATAAACTTTCATTCATTTGAATACAGCTTGAACATATTTTAATATATAATATGAAGCTCATATTATGAAGCTCAAGTTTATGCTCACTATTCTACAGTCTAACCATTTGTGACATTTCCAGAGTGAGTTCTCAGTTAATCATTTGATAGCTGTGGAGTCTGATTTTAACAAAATAATAATGTCATGATTTTACCTATGTCATTTGTGATGATATAATGACATTTACCTGCATAGTTTAAGTTGAACAAAGGTATTACTGCAGGTATACAGAAGTAGTGTATAGTACATGCCTTGGAAAATAAAACAATATTGCCTTTTCTAGGTATGAAGATGTTATGAGGGCATTGCCAGTTCCAGAATACACTGGTCCAGATGGAGCCCTCAATCTGGCCTCTCGCCTTCCATCGTTCTTCATCCGTCCAGATCTGGGTCCTCGCCTCTGCTGTGCACATGGTATTCCCCCAGTCCTTCACCTCTTACTGTTACTTCTTAACCTGTCATACTGAGTCCTTGTTTTAGTAATCCAGCTTAGCAGCCCATTTTTAGTAGCTCAGTTCCTTTAATATTCTTGTATACTGTGTGTGTGTGTGTGTGTGTGTGTGTGTGTGTGTGTGTGTGTGTGTACGCAGGTGTGACGGCATGCCCAGAGCAGGACTTTGGAACCAGCAATCTTCATGTTGAAATCTCTGACACTATGAGCATTCTGGTCTACGTGGGTGTAGCCAAGGGCAATGGAGCTCTCTCCAAGTCAGGTTAGACCTTAATTGTGAATGCAACCTTAGGATATCCTGTGACACTGAAATTCATTTGACGTAGAGGATAAATCATAATAAAATAACCATTTAACTACATAAAGTGTTAAATAACTGTCATTTCGGTTGGAAACACACGCCAATTAAATGTGGTGAGTTATATGACTGTATATTATTCTGTATTCTGGTTTATAACAAGACCACTGAAATGCTTGTTTCTGATTGGCTGGCAAGTGTGCCACATTAATTCATGTTTTCCTTCTGAAAGTGTTCCATATTGTTGGTCATTGACAATAAACTCAGACTTATATATGTCATGGGTTGATAATGATGATCATCATTTGAGTATATAACATCATTTGAGTCTGCCACTTTGTAACTCTGCCACTCTCGGCCAAAACACCACTCTGTAACCTTTAAAATGATTTCATGACCCATAGTGTGTATCACTGTGGTAACTCTGTGTTTGTGACTTTCAGGAGTTTTGAAGCTCTTAGAGAGAGAGGATCTGGATGAGAGTGCAAAGAAGAGGTTGAGAGATCCCAGTGAAACTCCAGGCGCACTGTGGCACATCTACCTGAGTAAAGATCTCCATAAGATCCAGGAATTCCTCCAAACGGTATGGTACTGTTCATGAAAGCAGTGCTGATTTGATGCTAATATGTGTGTAATAAAGTAGGCATGTAATTAATATCCATCGGGGTTCTCCTTAATCCTTAAATATATATTTGTGTATGGGCATGTGTGTGTGTGTGTGTGTAGGTAGCAGTGGAGCGTGCTGAGGCAGACGCTGAAGCTGACTCTGAGGCAGAATGGGAGAGTGAGGCAGACCCTCTTCGTGAGGGGAGCTGGTACCTAAGCCCGAAGCTGCGGCAGAGGCTGCTGGACGAACACAGTGTGGAGAGTCGCACACTGCTGCAGTTCTACGGAGACACTGTGATTATTCCTGCCGGAGCCCTGCACCAGGTCTTCCACACACTCTATCACATTATCTCTTATTATCTCACATCCTTTATTAAGGACAAGGACAGAGTACAGTGGAAGGGCAGTATAAGGATATTGCAGTCCCTTAAGTGTGGTACTAGTATCAAGTCTGGGCCATATTGGATCGCATAGGCAGATATTAGACCTGGCATTGTGCTTGCACGTACTGCACAGCAGGTTTAGTACTTTCATTCAATCATCCTCAGTAACTGATTTATCTTGGTCAGAGGCATTGCGGTTTAAATTAGTAATTTGTTTATGATTTGGGAAATAGAAACAGTTCAAAATCGAAGGCAGGTACAAACAAAATTAACTGCGGAAGCGAGCATGAGTATGATTAAAATTCTCATTCCCAGGCCCATGCACACCTCTGTATCACAGTGTCTATTATTCTTTTATTCGTGTTGTTATTGCTGGGTTGGCATCTTTTTTTAATCTACAATGCTAAACAAAAAAAGGAGCCATTCAGGAGCACCCTTTTAGGAAGGATCATATCCAGCTATAAGATTATATGAAAAGTTTCTGCAAAATATTCCAGCACCACCTATTGAAAAGGTGTTAGAAAATCATTGACAAGTAAAATTTGCTTTTAATAGTCATTTGTCTGAAAGTATTCATTATTGTCTATTTTTTTTTATTATAAAATTTAATGTGTTGTTTCTCATATGTGCAGGTGATGAATTTGCACAGTTGCATTCAGGTGAATGTGGACTTTGTGTCCCCTGAACATGCCCACAACTCGTATTACCTGACCCAGGAGCTTCGACCTCTCAAAG
Source organism: Cranoglanis bouderius (assembly GCA_023630585.1). Taxonomy (NCBI): domain Eukaryota; kingdom Metazoa; phylum Chordata; class Actinopteri; order Siluriformes; family Cranoglanididae; genus Cranoglanis; species Cranoglanis bouderius. The sequence continues at coordinate 18,170,203 of CM042543.1, read as the reverse complement.
ACCAAGTTAATTATGAGGACAAATTACAGGTAACAGCACACTTTCACTTACTCATTTTCTTATTCATGTCTGTCCTGTGGTGCTGTCTCCACTCATTACTCATGTATAACTTGCAAAGCCAAGAAAAATGTATGATGCTGTTTTGGGCGAGTTAAAAAATTAAGTTGCTTGCGTGATATAAAGATGTAATCATCTCTACACAACCTGTTAATGGTTGACAGAAGAATGGTCCAACCTTTCATACAGATGTGTATTTGTGTGCCACCACATTAGAAGGATTGTTCAGCACACTAGGTAATAATACCCTCTCGTAGTCTCCTTAAACCAAAAATGTAGGAGATGCTAGGTTTCCTGTTGAAGAGCACTGATGCTGAGAAGAACATTTTGCAACTGTGTAGCCTATAAGGAAGACAGTTTTGTACTGTCATGAGCAGGGAAAAATCATCATCACCATCATGTATTCTGTGATAAGCAGTCACCTTTGTATTCATCTTGCTTGTTCAGGTAAAGAACATCTTCTACCACTCGGTGAAGGACGCTGTGGCCGCTCTGAGCCGGCACTTGAAAGAGCAGAGCACAAAGGAGGTGAAGGAGGAAGAATGCTGACGGCACCAGGTGCAGAATATCTTCAGATCCTTCAGAAGGGAACCGCTGCTTTGCGAACAAATTCCGGAGTCGCACATTTCACACCAATGACCATAAACTCTCTTTTGCTTCCGTGCAAGGACCCATCCCTTCCTCCATGACGTCACCATATTCTGTTTGACTATTGTCACTATATCTTCTCCAGAGCTCAGCCCCACCCTGATATCTTCCTGCTTGACCAGGAAGTGAGGTGAGAGGCTGAGGCATGTCTGAACATTGGAACAGAGGAAGTGGATCTCTCTCTCCTGAGCAGGCAGCTGCAAAGTTGCTGAGTAGGAAGAGAGGTGAACTGCTAAGCACAGCACTTTCGAGTTCTCACATGCAGTAGGCTGTGGATAACCAATGCAAAAGAACAACAGCAAAGACGTTTTTTTTTTTTTTCCAGAAGATGATGCTCTGAGGCATATTCTTAATCAGTAGTTATTGTGCTGCTAACTGTTAGCTATACTGTCTGCTGAGGTTCGGACTGTCGGGAGAGCAGCTAGGCCAACACAACCATAGCAGCATTCTTTTATGTCTGCCAACACCAAACTGCTAGCTTTTATTGTTTATGTTTAAAGGTGATATTAAATTATTAACAGTTTGGCTGGTATTCACTGTGCAGAAGGAGAATATAAAGGAATTTACAGTATATGATATGGGGTTTTTTTTGTTTGTTTGTTTTTAAAAAAAAATAAAGGTTCTTGTGAAATTTTCAGCTGAAATATAATATGTAAATAGCAGAATATACATATATATATATATATATATATATATATATAATATATTAATTATGATTTTTCTATAACATGGTGTGCTTTATTTGCTGTATGTGTTGTTTGCTACTGTATGTACATTGAAGCTAAAGAGATGTTTTACATTTTCCATTAAAAATGGAATCAATCAAGTACAGGTGTTGGAACATTTTGTGCCAATTTTGTGTGTAAAATAACACCTCAGCACATCAAACTCAGCACAGATTTTCAAAAACTGTTATTCTGACAGTATTCACATAAAATAAATTCTAATACTTAATATTTTCAGAGTGAATACATTTTAATATACTTTTTTAATTATAATTATGCAGTTCCATGGGGGCACGGTGGCTTAGTGGTTAGCACGTTTGCCTCGCACCTCTGGGTTTGGAGGCTCAATTCCTGCCTGTGCCCTGTGTGTGCGGAGTTTGTATGTTCTCCCCGTGCTTCGCAGGTTTCCTCTGGGTACTCCGGTTTCCTCCCCCAGTCCAAAGACATGCATTGTAGGCTGACTGGCATTTCCAAATTGTCAGTAGTGTGTGAGTGTGCGCGCGATAGTGCCCTGCGAAGGGTTGGCACTCCGTCCCGTGCCCGAGTCCCCTGGCATAGGCTCCAGGCTCAGCGGTACAGTATATTGATAGATGGATGTAGTTCCATCAGGTTACTATGCTCATCATTTAAAGTGCTGCTAATTTACTGATGGCCCTGTATACATTTTAGTACCAGTGGGGTCTGAGAAGCCCCGGAGATTTGTGAAGCATAGCACACTATTTCAGTTTTAGTACAGTACATGGTTGGAAAATTTAAAACTCACAACCCATAAAAAGCACTTAAGTCTGTACTTACATCTGAGATCTGAATACCGATGTGCACAATTTGGGTATTAATTCCTCACAACGTGTGCTTAACTCGACTCTGAATACAGTCCGTAGCTCTCATAGTTCTTACTGAATGGGTAGAATCCAAATCCCAATAACTCAAAAACAAGTAAACCTGAATGTCAACTTGAAACTAATGGCAATTTTTATATAAAAAATATGTTGTGTCAGTGATATAAAAAGCTCTACTGCTGTAATAAAGAGCCTCGATATTATTCAGCCGGTTAGTGAGCTATAGAGTTGCTTTGCTTTTGTTAATTATTACATCAATGACTGGGTTTCCTAATACTCACAACATTATGTAACATTGTCATTGCCATTTTAATATCCTCCTGGAGGTCAGATGTAGGAGAGACTAGAAACCCATGAGCAGGTCGGCATGGCATAGCAGGAGGGTCAGGAAAATTCACGCGATTTCCAACTTCAGGCTCATTTTCCTCCACCGACTTCACTCTGCCCACCAGCACAGACACAATATTTCTGAGATCACAGGTGTCTGTCTTTTGTGTCTGCCTCTAGCCATGCTGTCTTTGAATAGATGTTTGTGAGACTGTGGACTGTGCTAGTGGACTGTTTGGAGGCTCAAGGACATTTAGACGTTAATTTCATCTATATATGAGGACAATCTTGCGAGCTTTACATATTTCCAGGTCTTCACCCTTTTCCAGGACTCTGGATTAGATTAGACATTGCTGGTGAATATGTGTGCCTCTGGAGCTCCAGAACCTACTTATTATTTCAGTCAGAGAGCAATAGATTATACAGGCATTCAGGTGAGACATCTTTTAACACTGATCAGGCAAAACCTAGTTGATGTGCAAGCCTGCAATTACCTTCAAATTAAATGTGACTGTGACTTGAATGCTGCGTCTCAGTGCTCACTGAGTATTTAAAAAAATAGCAAAAGTGCAGTTGTTTGTTGACTGATTGATTGATTAATTGAGTATGAACAAAATAATGATTAATATTGCTCAGGACAAAGCTCCATCTTTACAGCTGAGGCTCGGGCTCTTCCATCAGGGCTCTTCCAAAAGTCTTGCCTTCAAGCGCCCGAATATGCAAAGACCGACCACTCCATAATCATCAACATTTTATCGGAAGTAGATCTATTACAGAAGGAAAACTTCAACATCCTCTTCTGCTGGGTCAGATTGTTCTGGTGGGCAATGAGGAAGCAGGCACTGCCACTAAGGAGGACCTCAACCTGGAAATCTTTGACTGTTAAATACCACCTTCTGACCTTAGACCATTAATAAGTTCATATATCTCTAACACATGGCAGATGAATGCAACAATAATAAACTGTATGAAATAAACCCCAGTATAAAAAGAAGATTCTCTCCTAACTTTAAGTCTAGGCACGACCAAATTGTGTTCACTAGGTGCCAGCTGGGTCCTTTGAGATACACACGGGTTTCTACTGACAGGTGAACCTCCTCCATTATGTCCTCCCTGTCAAATGCCTTTGACTATCAAACATATCCTACTGAACTGCAAAGCCTTTGATACTCTCAAACCAGGGTTTTATTCAGAGACATGTTTAATGGAAACATTTAGGGAGGTACCAGCTGAACGCATTTTAGAATTTCTGTCTTGTACTAAGCTTAAATGGCTTTTGTAAATTGTATACCTGGTATTGTTTACCCTGTACTCGCCAAGAAATAGCCTTCTTGCTGACATGCCGCTAAAAAGCAATAAACAAACAAACATTATTATTGCTCTATATGGTCATGACTCCTCAACAGCACTAAAGAGCTCATAGTGCTCCATTACATAATTGGTGTTACACCATCTATAATCCAGCAAGTGTCCTACCAGTCCATTTTCTGTCCTTAATGAGGCTTCATTTGGGAGATCTGAACAAGCAAAACGACAAATGTACTGGGGAAATAATGACTTTAATTTAGGTAATTCTCATTTGAATTAATAATGATCTTACCAAGTGTTTTTTTTTTTGTTTTTTTTGTTTTTTTTACTGTTTAATCAGTTCTCAGTTCAGGGACCATGCTGTGTATATACTGTATGTATCATACAAATGTCAGCAATAAAGGTAGCTCAGTAGTTCAAGTTTTTCTTTGCTTAGTGGATGGTTGCAATTTTATTTCTGCCAGAAATCCATTTTTGGACCCTGTAATCCTCACCTGCTTAACCTCCTGACTGGATGAGATTTATGCCTCCCTCGAAAGTCATTCTGGATAAAAGTGTCTGCCAACAAAATAAGTGTAATAAATTGGGGTCCAAGCACTACTTTTCAAATAGGCTAACTTTGCAATACCTGCCCTAGTGCCAACTGGTGTTGAGATCTGACAAAACTAGACCAAATACTTAGCACATCACTACTGCCTCTGTGTGGAGCTCTTTTGATACAAATCCCTCTGCGTCTAATCTCCATTAATTGTTGGTGTTTGGCGCCACCTGCTGTTTAGGAAGTATTAGATTAGACACTACTACTAAGTAATATAAAACTGAGTTGGCCACCAGCAGAATGTATCAAGTGCTATGGAAACCTTCTACTGCAAATATAACATATATTAACGACTAATGCATTAATTGTACTTGCCTCTTCTAAAGACTTTATAAAAATTTGTACGAAGGCATAATAACTGAATTGAACATCAGGTTCCACACCTGTCAGCCAGGAACAAGAATCTGAGGCTATCATGAGCATGGACTCACCAAAACTGGACAGTTGAAGACTAGAAAAAGGCCAAGTTTTTATTTATTTATTTATTTTCTAATCTTCAACTGTCCAGTTTGGGTGAGTACATGCTCATGATAGCTTCAGATTCCTGTTCTTGCCTGACAGGAGTGGAACTCATGGTGGTTTTCTGCTGTTGTAGCCCATCTGCTTCAAGGTTCAGTGTTTTGTGCATGCTGAGATGCTTTTCTGCTCACCACCTTATATGAGTTAATATATCCTTCCTGGCAGCTCCAACCAATCTGGCCATTTTCCTCTGACCACTCTTATTAACAAGGCGTTTCCACCCACATAACTGTCGCTCACTCAATGTTTTTTTTTTCCACACTATTCTCTATAAACTCTAGAGAGTGTTGTGTGTGAAAATCCCAGGAGATCATCAGTTTCTGAAATAGTCATACCAGCCCATCTGGAACCAACAACCATGCCACGATTAAAGTCACAGAGATCACATTTTTTCCCCATTTTGATGTTTGATGTGAACATTAACTGAAGCTCTTAACTTGTATCTGCATGATTTTATACATTGTGCTTTGGCACATGATTGGCTGATTAGATAACTGCATAAATGAGCAGGTGTAGAGGTGTTCCTAAAAAAGTGGACGGTGAGTGTATACTGCAATGTTAACAAAGTTTACATTATTTAGGAAGAAATAATGGATTATAAACCATCACACCAAGCCCATAATATGGTGTATTAGGGGGAGAAAAAAAAGCAAAATCCATCAGCAAGAGGAACAGATCCAGAAAGGAATTGGCTGCATGTATTGCTATGATGAGAACAACAAAGTAGCACACATTAATCGTCATTGCATATATAAACGGTGATTTTGTCTATTTTTTTCGAAGTCGATTTTTTTGGTGGGTCTGTGTCGATTTTACACCTAATGATCAACACCCCCATGCAATCCATCCTGCTGCCGTATGTCTTTGTTTCTTGGTGGTGACATGGGCAATACCTATCACGCTTTAGGAGCATGGTCATCCATCTTCCTGGGCTCTCCACCCACGCACTGGGTAGAAGGGTGACGGGGGGCGCGCCAGTCTCCAAAACTGAGTTACACTCATTCATTAGTATTACAAACTGGCTCTTTCCATGTGTGCCATTATTACATTTCCTAAGTAAAGCTCCTGACCATGTCTAATCTGAAATGTACATCACTGATCATATGATCAATATAAGTCCTGCTTGGAAAGGGGTCTTTTAGTTTGCAAAGGATCAAAATTAGAGCTAACAAAGCTCTAAATATCTGTAATGATTACTTGATTTATAAATGTTTATACACATCATCTGTACACAAATATTAGGCAAGCTCATAGTTCCCTAATTTCCTAAACAGGTCCTGACTTTACAGCACTTTCTATTTATAAGCCTAATATAATATCTACAAAGAGGTTCTGATATTCCAACTAAGTAGTGTTTTTTAATCATCTTTAGTTTGGCACTGATACTCTTATGTGTAGTATTGGTGAGGACCCTTTCTGCAAAGGGTCAGCTGTTAGGAAAACCACGCCCTGAGCATGGTGTGCATATGTGACCCAAACACCTACGGACTCCCCCCCCCCAAGCAAAGAAACGTTTTCTGGTCCAATCTCCTAGCTCTCTCCCAAACCTTATTCATTATCATAACAATTTCCACTCTGAGGATGTGTAGAGGTGGGAACAAACCCACTGTCTGATTTATTCAGTTGCTTGCTGGGAGTAGGAAATGTATATGACTGGTTCTGATCTTAAAGGTCTATGAAAGTGTGTGTGATTAGGTGTCCTGTGTGGGTTGCCTGAATGTGTATTGGCAGCAGGAGCAGAAAGGCCTAGAGTTGCGAGATTCAGTGGAAATTTTTAGCTGAATAAACCAAAGAGCCAGTGAAGGACTGAAAGAGCCTCAAGTAAGATATTGGTAAGTGTGAAACTAAGTTGTTCACAAAATCTAATTAGTGTGTAATGTCTGTAGCTACATATTTGTTCTACTACTGGCAAATCCATAATGTTGATGGTTTATATCTGTTTTAGGCAAAATAGGAGCAAAATGTTAATAGTGCAAGCCAAATAAAGAGACAAGCTTTGTGAGATTTCGCATTATTTTGTACTGGCATTAAATCAAGAAAAATGTTAAACAAATTTTTATTATTTGAGGGTATGATTGATCTACATGGATAATGCAATATTTAGCACTTAATATCTTATAAGATCATACATTATCTAAATATGATCCACAAAACTACTATTTAAAATTGTACTGTATTCTTCTACCTCTGTATCTGTATTCTATTCTACTTCTTTAAAAATAATCATTTGAAAAACATATAGGTTTAAAATGGTCCAGACAGCAGTGTTTTGGGGCCCAATGTGTCGGTATACAAAAAACATTCATTGAATATTAGTCTGGTGTGTAATGAAAGGGAATAATCTATTTTAAAGAAATCTCTCTGTGACGTTTGATTAATCGGTGTGTGCAGGGGTCGACAGGCCCCCATGCAGCACCACAGCGCACGCAAACAAAACGGGTGGTGAAACATGGCGTTGTGTGGGTGTACAGGGCACAAGGGGCATGGGATGGGGCACAGGGGGCTGGGGGTTGTGGTTATGCCAAACAATCAGACAAACCAATATACAAATACAAATATTATGAACATAAAATATAGAAATTATTCAAATTAAACCAATAACCTGGATATATATGTATTTTTTGTGACATGGAACGTTTCCACATAGAACAAAACATGCTTTTATTGATGTCACTTATTTATATTCTCTGCGATTTAAAACACTTTAGCTTTTATATCAGCTATTAACTTGTGCCTATTCTCTTCTGATAGATTAAAATAGAAATCTAAAAGAGAAGCTGGCAATGCAGACACAATAGGAATACATTTTTGTGCCTGTGGGTGTGAAACAAAGGACAAGGACATGGAGTGGGATTGAAGCTCTGCCCCCAACAATGTTGAAGCAGGCAAGCCTGAATCCAAACTGCCTCACTGTTCGAGATATAAAGCACAAAATAGGTTGTGGAAGCCTTAAACCTAATTCTCTGCAGTGCACTATGAACCATTTTACTTTGTTTATTATAGAAATAGCCAGCCACTTCCTAAAAACATCAAAATCAATAATGTTTGTATCAATCTCAGATTTGGCCTATACTTTGAAATGCATATGAATTCCGCAGACAATCATTTATCTCAGGAATCATTCAGTATAATCATTTGACTAAATACATGACAGCAGAGAAGACAGACTTTCCTTAAAAGTCATTACAACTAAATGTACGAGGATATTAAAATGGTTCATGTGATGATTTTCAGATTAGCCCTTTATCAGGACTGCAGCGTCTCAGATGACAGGAAGGGAATTGATGTAGTGTGTATTTAAGTGTGGGGAGACAAACTCTCATTAGTGAACTGCCATCACACACAGTGTGTATACACCATCACATTTATCTGTGAGTGACATGGCTCTTTAATTACTAGGTTTCCAAACTTGCCATAATTCCAGATCTTCTGTCTCACACCCATGTCCACACATACATATAAAAATAAAGACAATTAAGAAATGCTTTTTGCACTGGGTAGAAGGGTGACGGGGGGCGCGCCAGTCTCCAAAACTGAGTTACACTCATTCATTAGTACTACAAACTGGCTCTTTCCATGTGTGCCATTATATGCACAGAATGTAGTCCAGAGAGATAACTCAGACATAGACTACTTGTGAAACTGGTTGCGTCACTTTGGATTGTGTGAAGAGTCAGTGAAGACATGTGCGTGCATGTGTGTGTGGGCGCGTGAGAAGCTAGGAGCGCGCGGGAGCTCGGCAGGGAGGAGGTAGTAGAGGAGCAAGCTGTAGGAGGGCAAATCTATTCAACGAGGAGAGCCTCAGCTTTGCCTGAGAATCCATGGAGAAGGGGCTGTTCTCTTGTGTGGGTGGCTTTAAAATTAGGCCTCAATAACAAGTACAGCAACTGCTCGATTGCTCACGCCGCCACAGATGAAAATAGATCATGGTGGCAGAAAAACAAAGAATGACGACAAGGGGTTTGATGCTGTGTCAGAGATACTGTATCTAAAGTGTCTTCCTGCCAGCCGAAGGAGGAAGGGAGAAGTAATTTTGCATTATGGAATTGTTGCATGGGTGTACAGTTGCTCTCAAATCTATCGGGAGGACACTAAAGGTTTCCAAACTTGCCCATGTCATCTTTCCCGTCCCATGTCCACATCACAGAAACACTTATGAAACACTGTAGAGCAGGAGGTATCAAAAATAATACTGTTTCGTATACAGTTGGCAATCACAAATTGGTAGTTTTATAGATTTGAGGTGGTGGGATTGGGGGATTGGGGGGTCCTTGATCATAAATTATGCAGCTTTTGCTTGTTGAAAAGTCTGTATTGTTACAGTGAAAGGTTACTGGTAAGTGTAATGCTCCCAGACTGGAGCTTTGAAGGAGTGCAAAATAGGTTGTTCTTATTTTTTTGTTTGTTTGTTTTTAACAGCTGAACACACTGGTTTCAGTCCTTTCATCATATGAGATCTAGACAGCATTTGTCTTTTCATGTCTTTTCAAACTACAATTGTAATTGTTAGCTATACCATTCAAGTTTGTTTGTTTGTTGATACACTGAATCATACACTCTCCATTTGATTCCCGGGCGAGGCTGATTTGCAAGCTGAAACAAAACTATATTATATATATTATACACTATATATCGCAAGAGAGTTAATAGAGCGAAATAGACTTTTGGTTTTAGCGCTCTATGAGTATCCTTGGGGGGGGATATAGCTTTTATATATATATATATATATATATAGGATGCGATGCTGCCTCTAGACCATTCATTCATTTTTCCTCAGTGTTCCCCTGAAACTTACAAATATCTCTTTTTTCCAGTTTTATTCAAACACCACTTTCCTTCATGCAGTCAGGGAAGTTGGGCTATGAGTACATTTTATTGTGGTTATGATGTTAGAACGGGTATTCTCCACAACGCGCTGTTTTTCCGTGTCGAATTTTCCGGATGTTCATTTTTGACCAGCAGGGCGTGTTTTAGGCCGCCGGATAAGATCCATCTATGGGAGTGACCTGACCGGAATTCCTGATTTCGATTAGGAAAGTTGGCTGAGTTCTCTCCAATCTGCAAAGAAACTGCGTAAAACAAACGGCAAAGTAACCTGTAAAACAGGCAATGTCTGACAGACTAACAGAGGTGACCTGGCATCAGGAAAAGTATAAACCTAGCGCTTAAAATGATTGCATTGATTCCCGGTCGTGTCACAGTGCGTGCCTCCTATTAGCTGCCCAACCCTCTTTTATCTCATGTCCTTATATGGTCAATGACGTGGCACATATTGAAAGCCTCCTTTAAATGCCTACTAACGCACGAGCTTCACATATCTGCCGTCGGGCACGTGAAGGGTGCGAATTAACAACAGACCAGCGAACAGTTCAACATATTTAAGATATCCAATAAATAAAGATATCCGTTGTAATCAATGATCAATAATTCTATGTCCTAAATTATAATGCCTGGTTAAATCTGAACTTAAAAAAAAAAAAAAGACCTCAGTGCTTTTGGGCAACTTTGCAGTGGCTTAAAATGACAGCTAACAGTGTGGATAAAGTCGCTGAGTCGCTAACTGATTTCATACGCGCGATTGCAACGGATGCTTGTCCTATGGATGAAATCCCTACAGACTTACCGAGCGGCTTTCCTCATGTAGACGTGGGAAGCGAGGCATCAGGAGGTAAGCGCACAAATATAGACTATACAAGAGCTCTGCTTCTCTGTCTATTAGATGTTTAACTGTGCTAAAGTTAGATAAGCTGTAAAGTTTTTATGGTGACAGGATGTGTCTTAATAGTCTCTCTGACGGGAAAAAGTCGAATAAAACATGGGATAGGTCGAATCAAGTAGGCTGGTACAGGACAGAGAAGCCGACATGTAAACCAACTTTTTTTTTTTTTTTTAATATAGAAACGTATCATTTTGTTAATGAACTCCACCTATACAGACTTATGTGCCCAAATTGCACAAGAAAGTACAATGTGTTAGAAACTAACACACAATATCTACCTTTATTTATTTCTTGTTATCTGACAGGTGACCTGGGCGCGGACAGATTCTCTGAGGAAAAGCGCATTGCTGACTCAATAGACCCGAACAGCACACAGAGTTCTCCTCTCGCCTACACGGGCAAAATTTCCATCGGCGCTCAGTGCGCACACGGCAGCTGGAACCCAGACAACTTGATCAACTTTGTCTGCGCAGAAGTCCAAAGCGCGACACCTGCCCTCACCCCTTTCCCTACCGCCTCTCCAGGACCCACAGACCTCTCAGGGGCGACAGCTTGTGCCAAAGGCCAGGAGAAGGATATGGAGCACATGTACACATCACTTCCCCCTTACACCTGTAGTGCGGATGGCTACCAGGACCCCTCGACCTACCTATCAACTAGTACATGCCCGATAACGTACCCGCCTGCTTCTTATACATCCCCAAAGTCCAGCATAGACGGTGCGCTTTTCTCCATCATACCAGATTACGGAGGTTTTTACCAGAGCAGCGGCCAAAGGGATGCGCCAGTCTTCCAGGACCGAAAACCGTTCTCCTGCTCTCTGGACTCTGTTAGAGTTCCTCCGCCCCTCACTCCGCTGAACATGATAAGAAATTTTACTCTTTCGTGTCCCGTGGACGGATTGAGGCCGCCCACCGACTCCAACCCTCAGAGTGTCCCGTTACGACCAATACTGCGACCGAGGAAGTACCCGACCCGGCCGTGCAAGACCCCGGTCCATGAGAGACCGTACCCGTGTCCAGCTGAGGGATGCGACCGCAGGTTCTCGCGTTCCGACGAGCTCACGCGCCACGTGCGCATCCACACCGGCCACAAGCCGTTTCAGTGCCGCATCTGCATGCGCAGCTTCAGCCGCAGCGACCACCTAACCACGCACATCCGCACGCACACGGGCGAGAAGCCCTTCTCCTGCGACTTCTGCGGCCGGAAGTTCGCTAGGAGCGACGAGCGAAGGAGGCACGCTAAAATCCACCAAAGACAGAGAGAGAAAAGGGCGAGCGCTCCTCCTGCCCAGACATCAGGCACTCAGGGCGCCATGTGAGAAATAAAGGTCTCCTGAACCCTGACCACGTGACAAGGAAAGGACGCTGGACAGAGGACCTTGTTTACCACCTTTCAGCCCAAGACGTAATATTGTTTAAATGGATATGTCCCAAACCGTGTCCTATACTTTACTTCACCAGGACATGCAGAGTTGTTAAGGGGCATGTGCTCAGATATAAAAAAAAAATTAAAAAAAGACATCCACACGTTCCCAACCCTGGTCTTGGACAACCCCCTGTCCTGCACATTCTGATGTCTGTCCTGCTCTAACATATCTGATTCAACTAATCAATATTTTACAATACTGAGTTGAAGTGAGTGTGTTAGAACAGGGAAAACACTAAAATGTTCAGGACAGGAGGCACTCCAGCACCTTTGCTGGGAACCCATGGTAGGCTATAGATTAACCATATTTATCATGTGCAGAGCTCACTGTGGTGGAAAAGCTGACCTAACCAAGGATCCCTGGAAAATGGGGCATCAAAGGGTTTAACTTTATCATTTTCAAGAGATAGAAAAGGTTGCCCACAGAGACTGCATTCACACAGGGCCTAGAATATAAACAAAACACATTCTGAATATGTATTATATATTATATATTTATATTATTTATTATTATATATTATATATTATTATACTTTCACAAGGGAGTGAATATATATATATATATATATATATATATATATATATATATATATATATATATATATATATATATATATTTTTTTTTTTTTTTTTTTCCTCTTCACTCCCTTGTGTAATAAATATGAAAATGACTTGCCCTGCAGTCTCTATCTCAGTCTTGCTTTCAGGAAGACAAGCATGTAGCCCCATAGCTGCCTCCTTTCTCACCCACTATGGAATAGTAAATGAGTAAATTAGCTGTTGAATCCCCCCCCCCCCCCCACACACACACTTTATCTATAACCTTTATACACCAGGTTACGGTTATCGAGGTAGATTTTTCTCAAGCCGTTTTGCTCATGTCATTGTTGTAATTCATGCTTTGCCTAAAACATATCTGTGATTTATATTGAAATGGGGCACTTCTGCTAAAAAGGGAGCTCTGAAAAGAGTGCCCCACCCTCATGTGCCTGGTGATAAGTGGTATTTAAAAACAGTATGATATCCTACAGTACTATGCGATTTCTGACCTGGCCTGTGTGTACAAATCAAAGGCAGCTTTATATGAGTCTTGTGTATGACACTGTTTATGTATTTTACATGATCAGGGGAAAAAAATCCCTGCTGTTACAAGTACGCTATTTGAGCTCTGTATATTCTGTTTCTTTTAAGTCTAGGTCTACTGTTTAAAGTTTTGTAACTGATGATTTCCGTTGTATCACCCACAGATCACTTTATAGAATTAACTGCTGCTTTTTGTAACTGGTGAAGTAACACTCTCTTTACTATCTTACTGTGATTTTTGTGCTGAATTTCTGTGAAACTGGGCCATTGCTAAGAACTTCATTTGTTCCTAGTGTGCTCTCCTAACATTTGTTCTGTACACAAAAGAAGTGTGTCCAAATGATGTTACGAGGTGTGAATCTGTAAATAATTAAATTAATGCAATGTATATATGCTGTACATGCAGTGTTGTAAATGGGAAAGTTTTAAAGTGCCAGGCATTACATAGTCATACCACTAGAGGATACCCTTTGACATATTTGGGTAAGACAGGACGGTAACGTGAGTGAATCCAGGATCCCATTTATACCTGGACATTTCACACATCTTGTATCTGGATTGTCTCCTGAAAAGATTTTAACCACCTGTTTTTACAACTCCTGGCAAAAATTATGGAATCACCACACTTAGAGGATGCTCACCTGGCTTTTTTACTTTGTAGCAAATAAACAAATCACAGCTATGACACAAAACAATTTTGGTTTAATAGCTGAACATTCTGGCTTCATGAAACATACCTCAAACAAATTAAATTAAATTGTTTTAATTCATGGCATATATTTTTCTTCAGATCAAGTAGAGGAAAAAATGATGGAATCATCAACAAATGAAATTACAATTAGTACTTTGTTGCTCCTTTTCAGGCTTTTATGATGGCCTGAATTCTTTGAGACATGGACTTCACTAAAGAAAAACAATATTCTACATCAAGCTGGTTCAACTTTCTCTAATAGTGGTTGACAGGTCAGCTTTGCAGGATGGAGTCTTGTCATGGACCAATTTTTAAAATTTTCACTATAAATTTTCAATCAGCTTGAGATCTGGACTGTTTGCTGGCCATGTCATTGAGTTGATCTGCCTTTCCTGAAGAAAATCTTTAACACTTTTTGCTCTGTGGAAAGATGCATTATCATCCTGAAAAATGACTTCATCACCAAACCTCTTTTCTATGGAATGGAATGAGAAAAGCGTCCAAAATTTCAACGTACACCTGTGCATTGACTGTTGAGTTCTCCGCTAGTCCTTTACCTGACATGCAACTCCATATCATAAATGAGTGGGGAACTTGATTATTTTCTTCAGGTAGCCATCTTTATATGTTTCATTAGAATGACACCAGACAAAAGTTCCAGCATCATCTCCTTGGCCAATGCAGATTCGTGATTCATCACTAAATGTCACTTTCATCCAATCATCCATACTGCATGATTGCTTCTCTTTAGACCACTGTAACCTTGTTTCTTCTGTTTAGGTGTTAGTGCTGGTTTTCATTTGTCTTTTCTATACGTAAATCCCATTTCATTCAGCCGATTTCTTACAGTTCTGTCACAAACATTGACTCCTGTTTTTGCCCATTTGTTTTTCATTTGTTTTGTTGTGCATTTTCTATTTTCAAGGCATGTTGCTTCGAGTTTTGGTCTACCCGTATGTTTTTCTTTTATAACCTTCCCATTTTGTTTATACTTGCACAAAATTTTAGGCACAGCTGACTGGGAACAACCAACATGTTTTGCCACACTGTGTTGAAGGAGTTTTATCATCTTTTCCATTGTTTCAATTGAAAACTCTCTTGTTGGGGCCATGTTTCCTTTCAAAATGTCCATGGTTAAGGTCTGTAAGCACCCTCTTTTAACTGAAGACTAATTTACATTTTTAGACTTGCTGGTATTTGTTTTAAAAATGCAAATTAAAAGGTGATTCCATATTTTTTCCTTAACATTGAGTGATTCCATAATTTTTTCCTCTACTTGAACTGCGGGGGAAAAATGCCATTAATTGAAATAATTTCATTTAATTTGTTTGAGGCATGTTTTACGAAGCCAGAATGTTCAGCTATTAAACACAAATTGTTTTGTGTCATATCTGTGATTTATTTGCTACAAGGTAAAAAAACAAACAGTGTGATGATTCCAGAATTTTTGCCAGGAGTTGTACACTTGTGGACAAATGCATCTCTGGTCAGATTGAAATCTGCATTTATTAATTAATATGCAAATCAACTCATTACATTCAAACACCAACTGGCATTGTTGATTTATTTGAAGGTTGGCATATCAGGCACCAACAATAGCATTCATGGACCAAGTGCATCAAATTAATTTACCTTCATTAGTGGTTTGGATGATCAGATTTAAATGTTTAAAGTGTATCTTGGGTGAATTTACATTTTCATTTTTACATGTACAATCTCTATCTGGATATAATCAAGACACATGAAACAACCAAGTGTAAAATGGAGTTTAGAATACTTATAGTCCCCTCTGAAACTATTGGAACGGCAAGGCCAATTCTTTTTTTTTGTCTGCCTGTAGACTGAAGACATTTGTGTTTGAGATTAAAACGTGAATAGAAGAAGAGAGTTTACACTTTCAGCTTTTATTTCCTGGGATTTATATGTAGATGTGTTAGATGATAGAATATAGCACATTTTGTATCAGACGACCAAATATGTAGGTCAGCAAAAATATTGGAACATGTGACTGACAGGTCTTTCTTGTTACCCAGGTGTGTCCTGTTAGATTGATTGTTTTTAAACAATAAATAGCTCTGAACATCTACTCTTGGTTTTAGCTTTCAGTTTAACCTGTGAAGACTGCACTGTTGTTAAAAAGGATAAGCCAACATGAAGATCATAGAGCTGTCTGTGGGAGAAAACCAAGCCATTTTAAAGCTGAGAAAAGAGGGAAAATCAAACAGAGGCATTGCACAAGCATTGGGCATAGCCAATACAACAATTTGGAATGTCCTGAAAAAGAAAGAAACCACTGGTGTACTGAGCAACAGACACCGAATGGGTCAGCCAAGGAAAACAACAGCAGCTGATGACAGAAACATTGTTTGAGCTGTGAAGAAAAACCCAACCAACAACCTCCACTGGGCAGGGGTGAAGGTATCACAATCCACAGTTCAAAGAAGACTTCGAGAGCAGAATATAGAGACCATACCACAAGATGCATCAGCAGTAAGAATTTGAAAGCCAGATTGTAATTCGCAAAGAAATACAGAGATGAGCCACAAAAATTCTGGAACCAAGATTAACCTCCACACTGAAGGAAAGGCCAAAGTGTGGAGAAAAAAAAGGATCTGCTCATGATCCAAAACATACAAGCTCATCTGTGAAACATGGTGGAGGTAGTGTCATGGCTTGGGCTTTCATGGCTGCTTCTGGAAGAGGCTCATTAATCTCTATTGATAATGGTAGCAGCAGAATGAATTCAGAAGTTTACAGGAACATTTTGTCTGCCAATTTACAGAGAAACGCATCCAAATTAATCAGGAGGAACTTTATCATGCATGATCCAAAACACACTGCCAACTCAACAAAGGACTTTATCAGGGGGAAAAAGTTGAAGGTTTTAGACTGGCCAAGTCAATCACCAGACCTTAACCCAATTGAGCATGCATTACTAGACTAAAAAAAAAAGAGAGACATTCCCCAAAACAAACAACAATTGAAAGAGGCTGTAGTAGAACCCGGTAAAGCATCACAAAAGAAGAAACCAACAATTTGCTGGTCAGAGACTAGATTCAGTTATTGTAAGGAATGGATACACAACCAAATACTAAGGGTTATTTACTTTAATTTACTTCAAGACTTCTGTCTGTTCCTGTACTTTTGCTCAACTAAAAATGAGATGGTCTGATACAAAAGGTTCTATATATTATGTCGTTTAACATATTAAGATGTAAATACCAGGAAATAAAAGCTGAAAAGCCTAAGCTCTATGGATCACATATCCATCTTTTGATCTCAAACCCCAATTTCTTTGGTGTAAATGAATTATCGTTGCTGTTCATAGTTTCAGAGGGGACTGTATAGAGAGAGAGAGAGAGAGAGAGAGAGAGAGAGAATTTGTGCTGAAATAAGCCAAACATAACTTTAATGAAATCAGAAATTTATTTGTTTACAATTGCCCCAGATTGCTAGGATCCCTCAACACAACACAAAACTGAATATACAAAATATTTCAAGCTTCAATCATGCAATTAACTTTGTAAGTGCCTAAAAAAATCTAAACTCATGTCATTCAGTTATGTAAGGGACTCTTTAGCAGTGGTTCTTAAATGCTCTTGATTCACAGAGTTGTGATTTACCTTTAGGTCATGACCCAAAAGCTGAAAAAAGAAAATGTACCAACGTGTTGTGCTCTGTGTGAATGTAAGGTGAATTTGACTGTAGGATTTTTTTTGTCACCGTTTACTATCAGGCTACCAATACAGATAAACAAGTTGCAAGCAGTCTATTATGTTTTTAAGTGGGAAATACCAGATGCCTTTCAAAATAAAAATGCATGATTATGTCAAAAGTTGTACAAACTTATTTGACCTTTTGATTGAGAACATACCAATGACCCACTTCATGTCTGTATGCAATCCACCTTTTGAATGTGACCCAACAGATGAGAACCAATGCTGTAAAGAGTCTCATTTGATTTGGGCACAAAGTCCAGTGTGAAATTGAAATTAGAGCTGAGCTGCAAAGACGATATCATAAGTCACATGCTAGATATACAATTACTCTTTTACTTCAGCAGATTTGTATCAACATAACACCAGGCCAGTGTGTGTGACATACTGAAATGTGGATTACCAAACACGGAAGCAGGGTTTTTAAAAATAAATAAATAAATAAATCAGGGTCCAGTTAATTATAACCAGACAAAATAAGACATGGGTGTGGAACTTTTGAAACATTTCTTAATTTATTACAGATTATATTTGGAAATGCCTGTTCCAGCACACACTCCATATACAAGAAACGCAAGAAACAGGCCGAGTTCTATTAGTTGTTGAATATGTAAATATTGAAATAAGAGGCTATAATAGAGCGAATAAAAGAGCATTTTGCTTTGAAATAGTCAACATTTATGCACATTAGCAATCAGGCAAAGAGGCAGTCTTAGCCAGATAGATCACAATTGTAATGGTGAGAAACAGCAACGGGTCCATGAGAGGTCAGAAAATGTTGTGGTTGTTCGCAGAGTCCAAAGTCCAGCTTGTTGTCAGGACAATACAGTGCCAGGACAAACAGAAATCAGGCTTTCAGAGACCTGCCAAGTCTTTCAGTAAGGTGGTGATTCCTTCATAGAGAAACCTTTGGCCCAGGGTAAGGTTCAGCACCACACCAGAATTCACTTGGCTGAGGGATTTCCATGAGCCATAAGTCTGTCTGCTCCTTACCCCCGGTCGTTCTTTCTGCACTCTCAAGACCCGGCTGCAAAACTTTATAATAGTGGCAGTCTCTGCCGTCGTCTGGGTCGTAAGGTGGAGCCAATATGTCAAGGAAGGCGGTGGGTCCTCCCACGGCCTCGATCTGATGCAGGTTGTCCCTGTGGGGGGATAAGACACACGGGGGGCTCTCCTCTGTGTACTCCCCTACAGACCGCTGCACGGACGGCCGCATGGCGCTTTTCTGGAAGGGGAGCAACTGGGGGTTAAACTGTCTCCCGCTAACGCTGTCGGGTGAGCAGTCCAACCTGTCGTAACAACTAACCCTGACTTTGCCGTACAGCACTTTCAGCATGCCGTACATGTTTGGGTGGTCGTGGAGCGGGATGGAAGAGCCGTGCTTTAACAGAAACACCCCCATGCTGAACGAGTCCGTCTCGCAGATGTGCATGTAGGTGACAGGCGGGCCGAGGAACTGCGGGGCTACACAGCTGCTCTCCACACACCGCGGAGCAATGTTCAGATCCGCCGCCCTGACCTCCGCCAGCAGGCTCCTCAGCTTGCTCTGATTCTCCACAAACGCCTTGCTTTCCTCACTAGCCTGGTTGCGGAAGGTCGTGAGCGCCTGTCGGGCGAGTCTCTGGATCAGGGAGCTCATGTTGTCCTGAGGCATCATATAGCGGGAGACAAATCCACTTGTCCTGGACGTTAGTTAGCAACACTAATTCAAGCTTGTTGCAACATTCGAATGGCGTCTGACAGTTAATCTCACAACTCTAAAGCGCATCAACCGACTTCCCTGACTGACTAAATACCAAATCAACAATTTACCAAAAACACATTTCACGCAGTCACGTACAACACGCAAGCCAAACCATTTATCATCAGCGCAATAACCCCATATACAGAGATCTGATCTACACGTCCGCAATGACGTCATGGCAGTTTGGAACACTTTGAATTGTGGGATATGTAGTCCTACCAGATCGGAAATGTCTGCATTTCCGGTCGTTAGGAACATAAAACATGCATGTCCTTACCTTTTAAATCTCCAAACCATATCCCTCCAAACCGGGACGTTGAGTCTTTCAGTTATTCTGAAACATAATAAACGATTCGCAATGAAATATCTTTAAGCTACACTACAAAACCCAGAGTACCTTCTTGTTTAGGGATAAGCACACATGGCCCACACTTCTCACGCACAGGGCACAGGCCGCAGACCCTCGGGGTAACAGAGATTCCACGGAAACGCCATCAATAGCATAATCAGGGCTCTAGGAGGGGCAGGTTGTTTAAAAAAAAAAAAAAAAAAAAAAGGTTTCCCAATGAAGTGTGGAGCTAAAAATACAACGTGACAACATGCATAATATACCATTTCCCAGATACATCATAAAACTAAAGTCCTCATACATGTAGCCTTAATGAAAGGAACTCATCCCACTAAAATCATTAAAAATGTTTACATTTAAATATTTGTAATGTGCTTAGCAATTCTGGTATTAATTTGTTGCTTGGTGCTGTTCCAGTGTGAAAATAGTGGTTTTCTGTCACTCTGACATTGCTAGGATGTTGCTAGTTGTCATCAGGACATTGCTGGTTACTGTGGCATTTAATAGGAGAAAAAAAAAAAAAACAGTCCAAACAGCAGCAACTCGTGATCATAGATTTTTGTGGGGCAAGACGACATTAATCATAAGTCAAGGGGCTATCACACTTGCCTTATGCTATAGGCCAGGGGTGTCTAATCTTATCCGGAAAGGGCCAGTGTGGGTGCAGGTTTTCATTCCAACTAAGCAGACACCATACCTGAGTCTATTGAAAGCCAAGATCAACTGATTAAACAGGTGAAATCAGGTGTGGCTTTTGCTTGATTGGAATGAAAACCTGCACCCATACCAGCCCTTTGCAGATCCGACTGGACACCCCTGCTATAAGTCTGCTATCTAGTGAATTTTTAGAGTAACCTTGTACTAGTTAGTTGAAACTAAACATCATACAGTCACCCAGCATACAGTCTAGCAGCTCGTTCTGAGCAATTTTAGAGATACACTCAGTCATCCACTTTAATAGGAACACCTGTACACCTGCTCATAAATGCAGTTATTCAATCAGCCAGTCATGTGGCACCAGCACAATGAATAAAATCATCCAGATACAGGTCAAGAGCTTCAGTTAAAGTTCACATCAAAAATCAGAATGGGGAAAAAATTGTGATCTCTGTGACTTTAAGGGTCATTCTACAGAAACGTCCACTTTTCTATCCCCAGCATTTGCGTAAAGCTTACGCTTAAAACCCAGAGAGCAGATTGGTTTTGGGCCAAATTTGGCTGAACTTCAGCTGCAAGTTTGGCCCACATACCACATGGAATTATGGCTCAAGATTGGCCCAAAAGCCACTTGCTGAAAGTAAGCCAGACCCATGCCAGAAATAAACCAAAACTAACCCACAACTTATCCACGTACCCAGAAGCCAGCCATAACTAACCCACAACAAAGCCGGAACACCCAAATATCAGCCAGAAAAGAGCCATACTCCTGCCACAACTACTCCAGTAAGTGAGCCAGACAACAGCCTTTACAACTGCTATATAATATTCATATAATCTGAAATGTAAAAAATTGAATAAAAATAATAATAATGGAAACCAAGCAAATGCAAAGTCAAAAGAGTGTTTTATTGATGTTGACAAGTAAAAAACTGAAATATCAGACAGAGAGCTAAAATACTAAAAAAAAAACTAAAAAAAAACGTAATCTTAAATTAAAAAGGAATGTGTACAAATGTGCCAGATAAATGAATAAGATACAAAAATAAAATAAAAGCAGTTAAATGTAAAAGAAAAATTAAATATATATTTTTTTTAATTAAAAATTGACATGTAGAAAGCCATAACACTTGGAACTTAGAAAAACCTAAATGTAATATTAAATTAAAAAGAATGTGTGCAAATGTGAGAGATATATAAAATCATTTTATATTATATATCTCTACAGTACTGTGCAAAAGTTTCAGGCAGGTGTGAAAAAATGCTGTAAAGTAAGAATGCTTTCAAAAATAGACATGTTAATAATTTATATTTATCAATTAACAAAATGCAAAGTGAGTGAACAGAAGAAAAATCTACATCAAATCAATATTTGGTGTGACAACCCTTTGCCTTCAAAACAGCATCAATTCTTCTAGGTACACTTGCACAAAGTCAGGGATTTTGTAGACATATAGTCAGGTGTATGACAACAATTATACCAAACAGATGCTAATCATCAATTCAATGTGTAGGTTGAAACACAATCATCAACTGAAACAGAAACAGCTGTGTAGGAGAAATAAAACTGGGTGAGGAACAGCCAAACTCCGCTAACAAGGTGAGGTTGCTGAAGACAGTTTACTGCCAAGTCATACACCATGGCAAGACTGAGCACAGCAACAAGACAGAAGGTTATACTGCATCAGCAAGGTCTCTCCCAGGCAGAAATTTCAAGGCAGACAGGGGTTTCCAGATGTGATGTCCAAGCTCTTTTGAAGAAGCACAAAGAAACGGGCAACGCTGAGGACCATAGACGCAGTGGTCGGTCAAGGAAACTTACTGCAGCAGATGAAAGACACATCAGGCTTACTTCCCTTCGCAATCTGAAGATGTCCAGCAGTGCCATCAGTGGGACCCCGGTACACCCATCTACTGTCCGGAGAAGTCTGGTCAGAAGTGGCCTTCATGGAAGACTTGTGGCCAAAAAGCCATACCTCCGATGTGGAAACAAGACCAAGCAATTCAACTATGCATGAAAACACAGGAACTGGGGTGCAGAAAAATGGCAGCAGGTACTCTGAACTGATGAGTCAAAATTTGACATATAGCTGTAGCAGAAGGCAGTTTGTTTGCCGAAGGGCTGGAGAGCGGTACACGAATGAGTGTCTGCAGGCAACAGTGAAGCATGGTGGAGGTTCCTTGCAAGTTTGGGGCTGTATTTCTGCAAATGGTGCTGGGGATTTGGTCAGAATTAATGGTCTCCTCAATGCTGAGAAGTACAGGCAGATACTTATCCATCATGCAATACCATCAGGGAGGCATCTGATGGGCCCCAAATTTATTCTGCAGCATGACAACGACCCCAAACATACAGTGAAAGTCATTAAGAACTCTCTTCAGTGTAAAGAAGAACAAGGAGTCCTGGAAGTGATGGTATGGCCCCCACAGAGCCCTGTTTATCATCGTCGAGTTTGTCTGGGATTACATGAAGAGAGAGAAGCAACTGAGGCTGCCTAAATCCACAAAAGAACTGTGGTTAGTTATCCAAGATGTTTGGGCCAACCTACCTGCAGAGTTCCTTCCAAAACTGTGTGCAAGTTTACCTAGAAGAATTGATGCTGTTTTGAAGGCAAAGGGTGATCACACCAAATATAGATTTGATGTAGATTCTTCTTCTGTTCACTCACTTTTGCATTTTGTTAATCGATGTCTATTTTTGAAATGAACAACCTAAAAAGATAGAAACAAATGTTTCAAACAATAAAAATGTAATAGTAAAATATGTAAAGTTGTAGTGAATAAGCCATTAAGTTGCAGAGATAACAGAAACCAATACAGAAAAAAAATTTTAAATGTAAAAGAAATGAAATATAAAAATATCTATATCTATTTATATGTATATATTTACAGAGGTTAGTTTTAATGTTGAGTGTGTGCATTAATAGCTTGTAAAGGTGTTCTGTTCTTTTTGCCACCCTCACAGTCACCAGCTAGATTAAACCATTGTCTTATGACTTTTTCACCTCCAATTCTGTTATTTGTGCACATGGTGGATTTCTTCTTACAGCGTCTAGAATACAGTAACAGAATTAAGAATAAAACTACATTGAGATCAAATGCATCATAATAGGGCCTTAAAGCACATAGTACAAGACAGCACCAGTCCAAGGACCAAGACTTTCAAAGTTCAATTCATAACATGTGAAAATACATTTCTAGATTTAAAAATTACAGAAAGATACAACAGCTCTTACCAATCACAACTTTTTAAGCTTCAAACTTTGGAAGGATGTTTTCCCATTTACACCTTTCCAGTTCGCTGTTTTTGCAAAGTCATTTTTACTGCCTGCTTCATTACTCTCCATACAGTGTCCTTCACATCAACTCCACCCAACATTCAACAGTTCAAGTACCTAAAAAGTTTTTTTTTTTATTCGGAAACCATTTAAAGATAAGCAGAAATAGTAAGAGTAGTATGCGATTCCGAATTCAGACGTAATTTCCGGCGACACGATTACCTGGTCAGGTATTACACCAACCTTCATGTATTATTTCATTTACGGCATTTGGCAGACACCCTTATCCAGAGCGACTTACATTTATCGCATCTGAGCAGTTGAAGGTTAAGGGCCTTGCTCAAGGGCCCAACAGTGGCAGCTTGGTAGTGCTGGGATTTTGAACTCATGACCTTCTGATCAGTAGCCCAACGTCTTAACCACTTAGCTACCACTGCCCTCTTTCTGCCCTAATTTCTTTAGTCCTATACGTCTAGCAATGCAACAAGCCAAAAATAGTCACAAAAAACTATTGCATATGAACAAAAGACCATCGAGTAACATGCTGCTTGGCACTTGTTTGTTTGGCTAGTTACCATTTCCTCAATAAATGCCAATAAACAATATATTCCAACCCTTGTTAGATTTTGGACCTAATTTAAATCCAGATCCAAATCTCTATATTTCCCAACATTCTTTATCAATCTACCGACTGTTTCAAATATTGTGGTTTGTTGTGGCAGTGTGAACCAGCTTTCACGTTGGACAAAACTGTTTATTTATTTATTTATTTATTTATAGGAATGCATTGTATATCAAAACCAATTTTAGTAGAAGAATGAGTGAAATGTACTAAATAAGGGCAAAGTAGTATCAACTTACTTTACTGTAACAATAACCCAAATCACCGTAGCGTCAAAGTTCTAGTTTGAATTTCACCTCCTCGGATCGTGAGTAAATATGAGTGGCTGACTGCTACGCAACTTCCGGTCCTCTGGAAGTTGGGGTGGACTCTGGGAAGCAAAGTCTTTTGTAAAAGACGTATTTACTGCCTTTGACGTAAACGAACTATTTTTTCTAAGATGCATTGCACAACACGTCATCGTATCAGAAAGAACTGCCGCTACAATCTGGTTCCAGCCTCCAGAAGTAAAAATCCCATTCGGTTTCTCCATATGGGAATTGATTTTTAAGGATAACTTTTAATGTCAGACCTAATGTGAGCTTTGATGTTGTTAATAGATGCTAGATGATTTTGTTGAAGTCAACAGTTCACTTTTTCAACTTATTAAACGATTAAACAATCGTGTTTAACAGCAGAATTCCTGATGACAGCATTAAATCAATAGTTTTATATTTCTTTATTGTTTTTAATTTGATTATGTCATTCACAACCTGTCATGGGATTATAGTTCTTTCTCTCATTAAAGCCGTGAAGTACATAGTCGTGTATATGTATGTATGTATATATATATGTGTGTGTGTGTGTGTGTGTATGCTTTTCTGCTCGCCACAGTTGTAAAGATGATTACATGAGTCACTATATCCTTCCTGGCAGCTTTTGCCGATCTGTCCATTTTCCTCTGACTTCTCTTATCATCAAGGCGTTTCCACCCACAGAACTGTCACCACTCAATGTTTTTTGTTTTTCACACCATTCTGTGTAAACTCTACAGTAGAGACTTTTGTGTGAAAATACCAGGAGATCAGCAGTTTCTACAATACTCAAACCATCCCTTCTAGCACTAACAACCACGCTACAGTTATAGTCACAGAGATCACACTATTTCTTCATTCTGATGTTTGCTGTGAAGATTAACTGAAGCGCTTGACTTGTATCTGCATGATTTTATACATTGTGCTGCTGCCACATGATTGGCTGATTAGATAACTGCATAAATGAGCAGGTGTACAGGTGTTCCTATTTAAAGCGGATAGTGAGTGCACATTTGATCAGGTGTGTTTGATACAGCAGGTGGAGTTTCCCGTCACCATTATCACAGTGGGCGAGTGACACATCTCACACAGATGAGAAAAATTTCCAGCCCAACTATATCCACACAAAAGACCTGAAACTAGCCCAAGAAATTTAGGCATTGGAAAAAGGGACACATTTTTTCTTTTTTTTTCTTTTTATGCACTCCATAATTCTCCTTTCCCTCTCCCAATCTTTGTGATATATCATATAACAGAAACAATTCTTGTTTGCATAACCTTATTAGATGTAATTCCAGTTAATTGCTATAAAGTGAGAGCTTGATCTTGGATTTATCTTGGATCTATATTAAACTGGCCCAATGTGACATAAAAATCATAACCTCGGCAACCCTATCATTAATTGTCTTGTCTCCTCCTCCATTGAAAATGTTCATAGAGCGATCATGAGGCGTAATTATTACCTCAGTGGGCCTCTATTAGCACTTACAGTGGGGTTACAGATCCCCTTACAGATCCCCTGCTGAGGGTTACAGATCCCCTGCTGATTTTGTACGTTTGCCCACTGACAAAGAAATGATCAGTCTATAATTTTAATGGTAGGTGTACTTTAACAGTGAGAGACAGAATAACAACAAAAAAAAAATCCAGAAAAACGCATTTCAAAAAAGTTATAAATTGATTTGCATTTTAATGAGGGAAATAAGTATTTGATCCCCTATCAATCAGCAAGATTTCTGGCTCCCAGGTGTCTTTTACACAGGTAATGAGCTGAGATTAGGAACACTCTCTTAAAGGGAGTGCTCCTAATCTCAGTTTGTTACCTGTAAAAAGACACCTGTCCACAGAAGCAATCAATCAATCAGATTCCAAACTCTCCACCATGTCCAAGACCAAAGAGCTGTCCAAGGATGTCAGGGACAAGATTGTAGACCTACACAAGGCTGGAATGGGCTACAAGACCATCGCCAAGCAGCTTGGTGAGAAGGTGACAACAGTTGGTGCGATTATTCGCAAATGGAAGAAACACAAAATAACTGTCAGTCTCCATCGGTCTGGGGCTCCATGCAAGATCTCACCTCGTGGAGTTTCAATGATCATGAGAATGGTGAGGAATCAGCCCAGAACTACACGGGAGGATCTTGTTAATGATCTCAAGGCAGCTGGGACCATAGTCACCAAGAAAACAATTGGTAACACACTACGCCATGAAGTACTGAAATCCTGCAGTGCCCACAAGGTCCCCCTGCTCAAGAAAGCACATGTACAGGTCCATCCTAAGTTTGCCTGAATGATTCAGAGGAGAACTGGGTGAAAGTGTTGTGGTCAGGTGTGGTCAGATCTCTTTGGCATCAACTCAACTCGCCATGTTTGGAGGAGGAGGAATGCTGCCTATGACCCCAAGTCATAACACCATCCCCACCGTCAAACATGGAGGTGGGAACATTATGCTTTGGGGGTATTTTTCTGCTAAGGGGACAGGATAACTGCACCGCATCAAAGGAACGATGGACGGGGCCATGTACCGTCAAATCTTGGGTGAGAACCCCCTTCCCTCAGACAGGGCATTGAAAATGACCTTAATGACTTGGAGAGGATCTGCAAAGAGGAGTGGGACAAAATCCCTCCTGAGATGTGTTGCAAACCTGGTGGCCAACTATAAGAAACGTCTGACCTCTATGATTGCCAACAAGGGTTTTGCCACCAAGTACTAAGTCAAAGGGGTCAAATACTTATTTCCCTCATTAAAATGCAAATCAATTTATAACTTTTTTGAAATGCGTTTTTCTGGATTTTTTTGTTGTTATTCTGTCTCTCACTGTTAAAATACACCTACCATTAAAATCATAGACTGATCATTTCTTTGACAGTGGGCAAACGTACAAAATCAGCAGGGGATCAAATACTTTTTCCCCCACTGTATTGCAGGTCCGATTTTTGACCAATAGGATACAATAAAAATTACTTCAATAATAACTCTATGCTGTTAAATGGGGCAGTGAGCATGCTACTCCACAAGTGCACAACATCTAGATAGGTGAGCAAATCAGTAGAACATTGGCTGACTTATGTCAAATCGCAACATTTTTTAAAAATCATTGGTCATTCAAAAAAGGTGATTAGTATTTTAACAGAATTCAAACTGTATGGAGTTGTGTATGAGGACTTTATGAAGATTAACATTTGTTGAACACTGATATAAAGTATACAGTGCATCCGGAAAGTATTCACAGCGCTTCACTTTTTCCACATTTTGTTATGTTACAGCCTTATTCCAAAATAGATTAAACTCATTATTTTTCTCAAAATTCTACAAACGATACCCCATAATGACAATGTGAAAGAAGTTTGTTTGAAATCTTTGCAAATTTATTAAAAATAAAAAAACGAAAAAATCACATGTAGATAAGTATTCACAGCCTTTGCTCAATACTTTGTTGAAACACCTTTGGCACCAATTACAGCCTCAAGTCTTTTTGAGTATGATGCTACAAGCTTGGCTCACCTATTTTTGGGCAGTTTCCCCCATTCCTCTTTGCAGGACCTCTCAAGCTCCATCAGGTTGGATGGGGAGAGTCAGTGCACAGCCATTTTCAGATCTCTCCATAGATGTTCAATCGGGTTCAAGTCTGAGCTCTGGCTGGGCCACCCAAGGACATTCACAGAGTTGTCCCGTAGCCACTCTTTTGTTATCTTGGCTGTGTGCTTAGGGTCGTTGTCCTGTTGGAAGATGAACCTTCGCCCCAGTCTGAGGTCCAGAGCACTCTGGAGCAGGTTTTCATCAAGGATGTCTCTGTACATTGCTGAATTCATCTTTCCCTCGATCCTGACTAGTCTCCCAGTTCCTGCCCCTGAAAAACATTCCCACAGCATGATGCTGCCACCACCATGCTTCACTGTAGGGATGGTATTGGCCAGGCGATGAGCGGCACCTGGTTTCCTCCAGACGTGACACTTGCTATTCAGAACAAAGAGTTCAATTTTTGCTTCTCATGGTCTGAGAGTCCTTCGGGTGCCTTTTGGCAAACTCCAGGCAGGCTGTCATGTGCCTTTTACTGAGGAGTGGCTTCCGTCTGGCCACTCTACCATACAGGCCTGATTGGTGGAGTGCTGCAGAGATGGTTGTTCTTCTGGAAGGTTCTCCTCTCTCCACAGAGAAATGCTGGAGCTCAGTTTGGCCGGGCAGCCCACTCTAGGAAGAGTCCTGGTGGTTCCAAACTTCTTCTATTTACGGATGATGGAGGCCACTGTGCTCATTGGGACCTTCAATGCTGCAGAAATTTTTCTGTACTCTTCCCCACATCGGTGTCTTGATAGAATCCTGTCTAGGAGGTCTACAGACAATTCCTTGGACTTCATGGCTTGGTTTGTGCTCTGACATGCACTGTTAACTGTGGGACCTTATATAGACAGGTGTGTGCCTTTCCAAATCATGTCCAGTCAACTGAATTTACCACAGGTGGACTCCAGTCAAGTTGTAGAAACATCTCAAGGATGATCAGTGGAAACAGGATGCACCTGAGTTCAATTTTGAAAGTCATGGCAAATGCTGTGAATACTTATGTACATGTGATTTTTTCGTTTTTTATTTTTTAATAAATTTGCAAAGATTTCAAACAAACTTCTTTCACGTTGTCATTATGGAGTATTGTTTGTAGAATTTTGAGAAAAATAATGAATTTAATCCATTTTGGAATAAGGCTGTAACATAACAAAATGTGGAAAAAGTGAAGCACTGTGAATACTTTCCGGACGCACTGTATATGGGGCTGTGGCCCTCCTGCCCCTATGCCACAACTAGGGTAATGGTCAGTTTTGCTCTTAGCTCCTAAAAATAAAAGAGCAAAATCAGGGTGGATTGTTCCTTTAACTACCAGTCATAGGCATTAAAATACTGTATATGGTTCACATCAGAAAACCAGTTCTAAAATCTTTTTTTATTTTTTTTTTTTGAAAAAATGTAAGTGAAAATGTGTTTTGTTAAAAAGTTATTTTTTAATTTAACACAACACTTGAATTTTTTTTTTTATTTAACAAAAATTATTATACCACCCCTCCAAAAGTATTGGGGCAGCAAGGCTATACATTGAATACATTTGGGTTTGAGATCAAAAGATTAACATGAGATGATAGATCAGAATTTCAGCTTTCATTTCCTGATATTTATATCTAGATGTGTTAAATAACTGGCACCTTTGGTGGCAGACCACCCAATTTTTAGGTGAGCAGTGGTATAGGAACATATAGTCTTAAAGTAAATAACACTAATATGTGGTTGCATATCCCTTGCTTGCAAGAACTGCATCAAGATGGTGACCCGCTGACCACCAAACTGTTGCATTTTTCTTTTGTGTTGCTTTTCTAGGCTTGTACCACAGCTTCTTTCAGTTGTTGTTTGTTTTGGGGGGTTTCTCTCTTCAGTCTCCTCTTCAGGAGGTGAAATGCATGCTCAGTTGAGTTAAGGTCTGGTGATTGACTTGACCACTCTAAAACTTTTTTCCCCTAATAAAGTCCTTTGTTATGTTGGCAGTGTGTTTTCGATCATTGTCTGGCTACATGATAAAGTTCCTCCCAATTAGATTGGATGCATTTCTCTCTAAATTGGCAGACAGAATGTTTCTGTAGACTTCTGAATTCATTCTTCTGCTACCATCATGAGTTACATCATCAATAAAGATTAATGAGCCTGTTCCAGAAGCAGCCATGCAAGCCCAAGCCACGACACTACCTCCACCATGTTTCACAGATGCGCTTGTATGTTTTGGATTATGAGCAGATCCTTTCTTTCTCCACACTTTGGCCTTTAAATCACTTTGGTAGAGGTTAATCATGGTTCCAGAACTTCTGTGGCTCATCTCTGTATTTCTTTGCAAATTCCAATCTGGCTTTCCGATTCTTACCGCTGATGAGCGGTTTGTATCTTGTAGTATGGCCTCTTATTTCTGCTCTCCAAATCTTCACTCAAATGGTGGATTGTGATACCTTCACCCTTGCCCTTTGGAGGTTGTTGGTGTTGTCACTGACTGTTGTTTTTTGTGGTTTTCTTCACAGCTCTAACAATGTTTCTGTCATCAGCTGCTGTTGTTTTTCTTGGCTGACCTGTTCCATGCCTGGTTGTTAGTACAGAGGTTTCTTTCTTTTTCAGGACATTCAAAATGGATTGCTTTTCTCCCATAGACAGTTGGGAGAAAAGCAATCCATTTGCTGGTCTTCATGTTGGTTTATCCTTTTTTAACAACGAATGCAGATTTCACAGACGAAACCCAAGGGTAGACATCTAACAGAGCACAAAAATGGGTGGGTTCAAACCAAAGGTACCATGTTCTAAGTTGTTTAACACATGTGGATGTAAATATCAGGAAATGAAAGCTGAAACTCTGATCTATCATCTCATATTCATCTTTTGATCTCAAACACAAATATCTTCAGTGTTTTGCAAAAACAAAAGAATTGCCCTTGCCATTCCAATTTTTTTATAGGGGGCAGTGTATTACTAATCTCTACAGAGAAAATCAGATTAGTGATGAGCATAAACAGATGATATCACTATTTTTGCATAAACACAAATTGTGTCATTTGGCATTTCGGCATGAATCACTTCAGCCTGTGAGTCTTAAGCCAATCTTTCATATTTATAACAAGAGAGACATGTGGTAACAGTGTAGTCATCTCAGTTTATGTAGTTATTCTTGTATACTTCATTCCAGACCACTCTTATTTACAACACACACACACACACACACACACACACACACACACACACACACACACACACACACACACACACACACACACACACACAGAGAGAGAGAGAGAAAGCTAAATGTGTTATTTAAATTTAGCCAAAACTAAATTTCATTTGTAAAACATTATCTTCCATGCAAGGAAACATCTGAAAAATGTAAATGTGAGAGGCCATGGTCCTGGTATGCATAATGTTATGCATGACATTAGCCTGGACCTTAAAGGCTTCTCCCTGAGCTCTGCTCTAGCCCCCAGATAGAACAAAGAATCAGAGCACAACACTGCAAAGGCAACCATACACATTCTCTGATCATCAAGGGCCCTGGAAAACACACACACACACACACACACACACACACACACACAGAATGAAAGGGTCTGAACCCTTTACTGAGTCTTTCCTCGGTAAAGCCAGCCATTGATTTTCAGGCGATGCTAATTATAGATCCTAATAGTCTTTATTTCAGCCTTTTCCTTGTTAATAAAGAGTCTGGTTCTTCTAAACTTTTGTCAATGTGTATTCCATCTTCAAGAGCTTTATTGTTTCTGGCTCAGAGTTTGCAAACTGAACAAATTTCCTGAGCATGGGGTATTTCACC
>CM042543.1:18090759-18133259 GCA_023630585.1 Cranoglanis bouderius | reverse complement strand
GTAAACATGCATGATGCACAATTTAGCATTCTGCAATAGATATTCAGCATAATATAAAACATATTCAGCATCATGAATGAATCAAGAATGAATCAATCAAGATCTTTCGTGATGTGCACCGTAAGTATATTAGAATTAAAATGTACTAATCACTAATGCCTCATCTGACAAATGCTAATAATCATAATGTAATGTTAAAAAGAACAGCTTAATTTTAAAATGTAAACAGCCTGAAAAAATAAAGAAACTAGTTGGATTCACAGCATTTTTTAAAATTATATAATTATTACAGGTCTAGAAAAACTTTTAAAATGTTATGAACTGCACATTTACTGAACTGTATCAGGAACTGGGTAATAATAAGTCAGTTATTAAAACGAATAACCAATCATCACAAGTTTGATGATCATTAAATTGTTCTATGACTGCACTGCCACCTAAAGTATATACCATTTTATATTTAAAAATAACTAATAAATAAATAAAAAAGCATTAATGGTAGAAGTTAGATTAATGAACATAATTCTTCCGAGTATGTAAAGAGATTTGATATGTCGAAAAGGATAAGATTATTGTGTGCAACACTTAAAGATCATTTAGACCAACATCTAACATATTACGGTTTCTTTTTTTCAACAAAAGTAGAACATATTCACAATGATTAAGAAACAATGTGCAAACTATTTAATACTTTGGAAAATACAATAAACTGAGAGACGTCTCAAATTTTTCAAGAACAAATTTTGCTTCTTTTTTTTTTTAACTGAACATGTAGGCTACTATCTAAACTTTAGAACTGCTACATAAATGTGAAAACAGAGCTTAAAATGTGCTATTGCTCTGGTTACTGTCACCCCCACACAGGTCAAACTGCAGTGCAAAATGCCAGACCTACTTCTGCTTATATGAATAGCAGGTTGAGCTAATATTGACGGTAAGATATTTTGTCCTTGTTAATGTGGACTTTTACATGAGCCTGGCTACTGTTAGGAGGCATTCCATATAACACAGACTATACTGGTTGTGATAATACTGGTTATGATATGGGTATACAGCCCCAGGCAACAGCACCACTAAAATATCGATTATATGCACAAATGCATTCAGATAATATCAATATCTCAGACATTCACTGTGTGCAACAGCACCTTAAAATGAAGAAAAACAAACACAGGCCAACATATTTAATATTTGGATAACACTGTCTTTTAGTACGTGTTGTCGACTAACATACACAAATTCTTTGTATGACATTTTTTAAGTGGGCCTTGCATAAGTACCCCCCCAAACTCTCCCAATATAGTTTGCAAAATTATTTGCCAAAAATGGTTTGTTTGGGTTTTTTTGTTTGTTTGTTTTTTTAACATAAATGTTGCTCTTAAAACCCTAAATTAGTTCTGGTGTAATCAGTTGTGTGCAAATAAAGTGTTACATGATCTCAATATAAATACACATGTTCCCGGAAGAGTTTATGAGAGAACATGAATAAGCAAACAGTCATGAAGACCAAGGAACTATCAAAACAAGGTTTAGTTTTAAAAAAAATAATAATAATATGCAGTGACCTTCATACTGTTTAGAATCTAATCAATTCATCTGCCAACAATAATCCATTCGTTCTTTAGATATTGCGCGAATGAAAATCTCAGACAGACAGACAACCTGAAAACAAAATGCCTCCTCCACCTTGTGACTGAGGTATAAAAACGGAAAGAATATGGCACAACTGTGACCCTGCCTAGAGGAGGTGGTCAAAAAAGTCAGTAACTGTGTAAGGAGGGCATTAGTTAGACATGTAACCAAGAGGCCAAGTGCAATGCGCAACATGATGCTACCCCCACCATGCTTCACTGTAGGGATGGTATTCTCTGGGTGATGAGCAGTGTTGAGTTTCCACCAAACAGACCAGAGATTTTTGGTGGATGGCCTCCACTAGGCAGAGATGTGGTTGTGCCAAATTCTTTCCATGTTTTGATAATGGCTTTAATGACGCTCCACAGAATGTTAAAAGTTTGGCAGAGTTTCCATTAGCCAGTAAATACCGGTTTTTGACTATTAAAAATTCTGATAAAATCAAAAACTGTTGGGCACAATGTCCAGTAAAAATATTAACACGAAGCAGACATACTTTAGACAAAGTACGTTCGCAATTGCACACCTAAATTAGGTCTCTGTCTGCGCAATTTTTTTTTTCTCTTCCACATGCTTCTCTGTCACATCTCTTCCTGTGACATGTACTCCGATTTGCTCGCATTATTCAACTCATTCAACCACTCACACACGTCTTTGTGCTGGTCATCTTTCTCTCTGTCTGTCTGTCTGTCTATCTGTCTGTCCCCCTCTCTCTCTTTCTCACTCATTACGGGAGGCAATGAAAGCACAAACACACACAAGTAAACTCAGGCTAATCCAACACAGGTAAGAATCACGCGTTACCTGCCTCCTCTCCATCCACAGCTGACCTTCGACCACACCCCACCACCACAATCGCATGTACTATGCATAGTCCAAAATGTTACGGTGCAAAATAAACACCGGAATGAGATGACCAGACTTTTTCCTGTTTGTCCGGTAAACTTTATCATTCCCGGACGCGTTGGCCAGCACCAAAATTTCTTAAAGGAAACTCTTAGAAAAAGGTCTTCATGATGCTGTTTATTTAGGCATAATTTTCTCTGGAAAATCTTCCAGGAACAGGTCATATGACACTTGAAATCATATGACACTTTACTAGCCCACAGGTGGAAGTCACTTTGAAAATTATTTTGAAAACTATATTCCTCCCACTTCAATATTATGAGCTATTTAGTGTAGATTCATGACATATAATCCCGATTAAGTGCAGGTGGATACTTATACAAGGCACTGTATATTGCATTGATTTGAGTAATGGTTATATATGAACAGACATTCCATAATATATAATCAGTTTGCAATTCTTCAGAATGTAAACTATTAACCTAGGTAGCCATATGTATTAGATTTAAAGGGCAGTCTCACCATGTGTCCATAATGTCAGCAGTATGCTAGCACCTTCACAGCACTACAGAAGGAGTGTAAAGGCATTCCACAGGGTTTTCTGATTATCAGAACAGTAACATGCCATCACTAGACACAGCTGAGTCCTACAGGACCCTGACCTAAACAATATTCCAAACAGGTAAGATTAAGAGTGCTACCATGATAAACTGCCTTTCCACATTTTGCTGAAAAGGATCTCTCAGTATGAGATCCATGTCAGATTTTTTTTTTCCAGGAATGTTATATATTCTTTAATGCTGTTTTTGTCCATGTATATATATTTGCTTAAAATACAATTTCAATACATTACATTTTAAACATATACAGTACATTAAGTAAAAGGCTCAAGCCAGATACCTAAACCTCATAACAGTCTGACCTCCTGCCCTGGACCCAGCCATGATGACCCCGTCTCTCCCCAGAGGCCCGGGATGCTGCAAACTCAGCCTGATGCCCATGTGACAGTTCCTCATCATGGACCAGTTGCTCTCCTGTAGACCTAGCAGTAAAAATCAGAACACATAGGCTGAAGATTCCTTATAGCATTTACCGTAACTAAAGCACATTTGAACACGCAGACACAACTTCATGACAACACAACTCATCACCATTTAAAGTCAGGATATGGCAGAAAGATGCTAAACCCCAAAGCACATACAAAAAAACAGGAAAGGAGACAAATAAAACATAGGAACCTGAGAGATGGCCCTGGAACTTCATTACTTATACACTAAAGAAGCATTACTACTAGCCTTGTGTGATTCTCAATATATGTAAAAGTAGTATGGAAACGCAAGACTGCTACAAGGGGAAATTGGGAAAAGATCTCCCAATCAACATCTAAATTTACAGTCTTAAAAATCTAATACAAACAACAACCAAGTGCAGACGGTACAAATTACAAGCTCAACATTAATCTAAAAAAAATCCAAGCCATACCTGCTTTTGGTTATTCTTTGGGGACCTGTCTCAGCTAAAGGAGCCACCTGGACAAATAACACAGTTGTGAGAGTGGGTCTTACATGTCTTAAAACAGACAATTCATAATGCTTATTTCTGTAGCCAAAACTTTTACTTTGATGCATGCAGGATACAGATTAGGTTGTGTAATGTACCCCAAGTCTAACAGTGTGGCCTGGGACATACCGTGTGGGCTGTGCAGTAGTGCTCATGGGGAGTATTCTGGTAATACTCCAGCAGCCTTTCAGCTAGGGCAATGCGTCGTAGGAGGCCCTCGATGAACCGCCGCAAACGGACTTTCCCGCACATCTCATGCTGAGCTGCTGCTTCCAGAAATTTCTGAATAGCAAGCACTTCCCTACAACCAGTAACAAACTATTATTATTCTGAGGTTTTAAGTAATTTGACTAATCTGCCAATTATAAAACACACACAGTTTGTTGCAATTGTGTTGCAGGTTGCACTCACTGTTCCCGCCGTTCCAGCTCATGCTCGGACATGCTGAGCTGCTGGCGCAGCGTGGCGATGACCATGACGGCGGCGTTCACCTGTCTGCTGAGAGCTTGCTCCCGCTCCAGCACTTCCTGCCGCTCCTGGGCCAGGTGGTGCGAGTGTGCACGCTCACACAGAAGTGCTGTGTCAGTGTGGGCCAGTTCTGAGCTGAGACGGAGCAGCCGTCGCTCCATGCTGCTACTGGCCGTCCTTATCATGCCCTCCAGCCTCTGTCCCACCGAGGGCACTGGATCAGCGAGGAGATTGGTGCCAATGCACAAATTCCCACCAGCGGCACTCTTCTCCGGGGAAGCGGGCTGTTCTGGGCACGTGTCTGCAGACTGGTCATGTGGAAGGGGATCAGAGCTGAATGGGAACTGGTGTGAACACGTGTCAGTGCCTGCGTCCTTTGTTGTCTGGGTCTCGGCAGTGGCTCTCTTGCTGTCAGAGCGTAAATACCCCCTGCTGGCAGGGAGGCTGAGGTTGTGCCTCGGATCGTATGTGTGATTGTAGTCGAGGTGGGCCCGCAACGCAGCCAAGCTGTGGAACCGCTCGTGCTCTCCACACCGGGGGCATCGGAACGGGGGTGGAGATGGAGCCCCTGCGCCACAAGCCTGGCCGTTTTCCACGAATAAGGCTGTGTTGCGCGTGCACAACTTTTGCTGCATGTCAACCTGCCAGTGAAACAGCACAATTTCTTAGAACCGGGGCAGAATTTGTTAACCCCACCCACCAATTAATACAAAGTCTTTACTTGATGTTCATTTGTGATCTGCAAATCTATGGGCACCTTTGACTTGGTACTATTAAACAATGTAATACTCTTCAATCTGGATAACTGCTAACTGAAACCTTTCATATTCATATGGCCACATGGCATATTGCTACAAGTAGCAATACGTCTATGGCTATACAATGCGTGTTCTTATTACAATATTCATTCACATCATCAATCAAATCCCCCTATTAAATCACTGTTGGGCCCAGTTAACAAGTAGGAGAACCCACCTCCATAGCCTGCATATACACTGCTTTTGGTAGTTACAAACGCTGCTTCATTTCAGTATGCTTCAACATATTTCTGCCTGTATTGTCTGATATACAACCCCCGTGTTCATTACACCATAGACAACCACAGTATGACGTACATACACCACGCAGGTTCAAAGCTTTTTCTACTCGTGCACAAACGCATATGTGAAATGAATGCGATTATTGGCTTATTTCAGCTTTCCCTATCAAAGTAGATGAGCTCATAACAGAAGGAAGAAGATACTCTCTTGAGTCGTGCACTTATTACTGTGGGCTCCTGAAAGAGCAGCACAAAGTCAGACCAAGTCATGCAGCCAAGAGTCATCTACATACTGTTATAACGTCATCTACCTCTAGCTCGCGTGCCTACCTTCTTAAACACGGTTTCACCCTGCAGCCCGGTCCAGGTGAGCTTTCGGTCGGACGCCGCTTTTCAGATGACGAT
Source organism: Cranoglanis bouderius (assembly GCA_023630585.1). Classification (NCBI taxonomy): domain Eukaryota; kingdom Metazoa; phylum Chordata; class Actinopteri; order Siluriformes; family Cranoglanididae; genus Cranoglanis; species Cranoglanis bouderius. The sequence continues at coordinate 18,127,309 of CM042543.1, read as the reverse complement.
CATTGGGATCTGTTAGACCTGTGGCTGTGATTCTCGTTTTTTTTTTTTTTCCTTTTTTTTTTTTTTTTTAATTCAGCTGACCTGCTGTAACAGCGATATAGGTGTCACAGACATCACTGCTGAAATCCTCAACGGTGTCCTTCGGAGATAGTGAATTGAACACAAATACGACACTAACCGCTTTTCCCGGTTACAGTGATCCTGTCCAGTGGCTAGGTCAGCTACAGTGATTTGATAAGCCTTGCTGAGAAGAAGAAGTCATTAGCATGCAGAGTGCGACAGACAACCGGGTTGATCCATTCGAGCACAGACGGGAGACCCTAACAAAAGGCATTGGAATTACAACCGTTTTTATTGCACGATATACACACACAAAATAACAACATATCCTAGTTTAAATTTATAAGATGTCAAAAATATTAATACATCTTAAAGCCGCTTCCAATTAACCAGCGTATTTATGAATATTGATTTCTAAGCTTACGTTTCAAATTCAAAAGTGGTACAGCCCTATGGTTGTTTAGGCAACGGCGAGGTACGTAGGAAAGCGATTGGCTGAATCAGAGCTGTGGAGTCGGTTGGTTCGTTGAGCTCGTGAGGGGCTTGTCTGAGGGAAGGAGCCAGTATGGAGTCACCGCGGGACGTTCGAATGTTTAAACGGAACGATAGGACAAGGTCCACCATATCGTCAGGTTCATCCCTCGCCATGGAGATGAAGAGAAAGAAGCTAACAGATGATGTCTTGTTTGTACACAACGAGGTATGCTATTTATTTATTTATTTTTTATTCAAAATGTGTTTAACGTTACTTTGTTATAGGTATGCAGCAAGAGGACAACAAGCCAGACATATTTTTCATCTTTATTGTTTCAAATAGCTGTTGTTGTTGATGTTATTAGCTATAAAATATCGCGTGACCTAGCTAGCGCCCTGCTCGACACTAAATAACCACTTGTAACGTTAATAATGAATGTGAGAAGTTAACTAACTTAAGGTAATGTATGTAAAAAAAATAAATTAATAATAATAATAATAATAATAATAATAATAAAATTTTTTAAGTGTGTGTGTGTGTGTGTGTCCATCCTGTATCTATAACATTATTTCCAGTCATAAACATGTCTAAGCTAACCACCTGTTCATTCAGTATTCATTCCTTCAGGTGAGAACAAGACCAGTGAAACTGTTTGCAAGCCTTTAATGACAAACTTCATTTGTGTCCTAATGAAGACACCTGCTTTCTCTTCTATGTCGTGTTAAGATTTAATTGTGAAGGAATAAATCATTTGGTGAATAATACAAATAAAATTGCACAGCTTTTTAGCCTGATTTAAACTGGTTTTGTAGGTACAAATTCCCATTGTTTAGGTCTGTCTGTGTCTTCATTCACCAGATGTTATTCCCTCTCCACCCACTTGCATACAAAAAGCTTTTCCATGCCTGTCTCCTTGCACTCACACCATTGTTTAAAACCTGCCATGTGGAATCAATCGGAGAAGACCCATGTAAATGCTTCCCTGTCTTATTAGAAATGACTGTGTTTGTGCCTTGCTGTGCATTGAGTAAAGTAGCCTACGTTTAAAATGCTGTCTTTCCCCATTTATTTGCGTGCACCTGTTGTGTGCCGTAACCCTGATTTAAAGAACCTTTAAAACACCCCTTGATCTTGATGCTGGGTTTTTCTCAGGACTGTAATTTCCAGGAGAAGATGGACTTTGAGATGCGAATGAGAGCAGGGGCGTATAAGCTTCTGGTTGCCAGTACCAAGAGAGAACAGATCCTTGATGCAGCCAAGAGCCTGTTAACCTGCAACGCACGAATCAAAGCCTACATGACCGAGGCACAGAGGAGGAAGGAGCTGCAGGATGTGGCTGGAAGTCTTAGAAGGAGGTCCGACATGGCGTGCTCGTACATTACTGTTACAGGAGAATGTGCGTGTGCACATTTTTCTACAAAAATTGTTTGTGATTGGGAAACTGTGAAGGCTTTAGTGAAACATTTTTGTGTCTTACAGGACTTCAGATTCACAGAATGGAATGCCTTGCAAGGGAAAAGTAGCCATAACTGGTAAGATATTGGAAAACCTCTTTTCTCAGTCATTGATGCCATAATTTTGCTATGTCCATGGTTAATTTCTGTTTTTTCCATGTAGGTCTGCGGATCCCACTATTTTGGAAGGATTCTGAACATTTTAACACCAAAGGGAGTGAGTACCTTTTTGTTTGTCACTGTATTTTCAGTGAATGTTATTATAAATGTACAGTATTTCCTCTCTTCTCTGTGATTTCTATAAATTTGTACCCTGCCATTTTAGACAATATAGGTGCATCTTTAAAAAAAAAAAAAAATTAGAATATCGTGGAAAAGTTCATTTTTTTTCTGTAATTTAATTCAAAAAGTGGAACTTTCATATATTCTAGATTCATTACACATAAATATTTCAAGCCTTTTTTGTTTTACTCTTGATTATGGCTTACAACTCATGGAAATCAAAAATTCAATATCTCGAAATATTAGAATAAAGAATTTTATAATACAGAAATGTCGACCTTCTGAAAAGTATGTTAATTTATGCACTCAGTACTTGGTGGGGGCTCCTTTTGCACGAATTACTGCATCAATGCAGTCAGGCCTTCAGCTCGTCTGTATTGTTGGGTCTGGTGTCTCTCATCTTCCTCTTGACAAAATTCAGGTCAGGCGAGTTGGCTGGCCAATCAAGCACAGTAATACCATGGTCAGCAAACCAGTTACTAGTAGTTTTGGCACTGTGGGCAGGTGCCAAGTCCTGCTGGAAAAGGAAATCAGCATCTCCATAAAGCTCATCAGCAGATGGAAGCATGAAGTGCTCTAAAATGTCCTGGTAAACGGCTGCATTGACTCTCGACTTGAGAAAACACAGTGGACCAACACCAGCAGATGACATGGCACCCCAAATCATCACTGACTGTGGAAACTTCACACTGGACTTCAAGCAACTTGTATTCTGTGCCTCTCCACTCTTCCTCCAGACTCTGGGTCCTTGATTTCCAAATGAAATGCAAAATTTACTGTCACCTGAAAAGAGGACTTTGGACCACTGAGCAACGGTGTTTTGAGTAAAAAGGTGTTTTGAGCTAATTGGCTGATTAGAGCTCTTTGCAGGTCGACACTGCATTATAAATTTTTTCATTCTAATGTTTTTGAGATACTGGATTTTCCCAGTATCTCATTTCCATGAACTGTATGCCGTAATCATAAAGATTAAAACGTACTGAAATATTTCACTTTGTGTAATGAATCTAGAGTATATGAAAGTTACACTTTTTAAATTAAATTATGGGGGGAAAAAAATTGACTTTTCCATGATATTCAAATTTTTTGAGATGCACCTGTAGGTCTTTATTTTATTTATTTATTTGCTATGTAGGAATGAATGGATGAAAACCACTCAAATATGCATAGTGTTTGATTATCATGAATCATAGTTTCTGTTGCAATTTCATAATTTTCTAATTCCCAATCCCTAGTTGTTTGTGTTTAAAAGATGCTAAACACTTTGCGTCCTAGCAGATGTCATAATGTTCATATTATGATAATTGAAAAAAATAACTTTTATTGTTGTTTACTACATCATCAAATTGCATATGGCCACACGTTTATCTTTAACTGTCTAACTGGACAACAATCAGCATGACTGACTGATTGGAAAAATAAATAAATAAATTTATTACTCAGAATAGGTTTTTTTTTTTTTTTTTTTTTTTTTAAATAAACTTTAGGAATGCAGTGGAAGGTGTGCATGATGATGTGCATGTGGAATATTGTTATAGGCACAACTGGTCCAGGAAAAAAGTTTGTTTTTTTACAGAGCCATGTCTTCTTTCTACAGACTCTCAGCGGGTTGCCGTCTTCTGTCTAATGAAGATTGGCTCTGAGATATTTGATACAGAAATGGTGATCGTAGACCGAACAGTGACTGATATCTGCTTTGAGGGTGTAACAATCTTGTAAGTGATCATTAGAAATGATTACAGAAATGTAGTGGTAAAGTGTGCAGTAGATCTGTGTTCAAGTCTGTTTGTGTTATTCCAGTTCTGAGGCTAAGCCAGACTTTGAGCTGGCTGTTGAGCTATACAGCTGCGCAGTGGCAGAGGAGGGAACTTTAGTCAACACACCAAAAAAACTGGCCAGGAAGCTGCGGTCGTCTTTTGGGAAAGGAACAGGAAGGAAACTCTGCCCCCTTCTGGATGGAGGAGATCCTGATGCTTTTCTTCTGTCCAACCCAATACCACCGTATGGATTGCTTTCATATCAACACCTACACATAGTACAATGTGTAAAATCATTACAGGTCAAGAGCTTCAGTGAATGTTCACATCAAACATCAGAATGGGGATAAATATGATCTGTCACTCAGCAGCATGCTTGTTGGTGCCAGACAAGCTGGTTTGTGTATTTCAGAAACTGCAGATTGGTGAGCCTGTGCTCACTGTAGCCTTAGATTTCTGTTCTTCGCTGACAGAAATGAACCCGATGTGGTCTTCTGGAATCCAAGATCACATTTTCCCCACTTTCTGATATTTGATGTGAACATTAACTGAAGCTCTTGACCCTGTAGCATTGTGCAGCTGTTACATGATTGGCTGATTGGATAATTGCATGAATGTGCAGGGGTACATATGTTGCTATTTAAGTGCCTGATGACTATTTTATGATTATGTTTTGTTTCAGTGGAGCAAAATATTCACTCTTGGCATACACAACTCTGGGACTGGAGCGGACCGGGAACTCCTTCCAGTCTCACTCACTCATAGTTTTACAGAATAGTAAGTGAAGGAGCAAGACCATAATGCTGTTGTGTTCCTGCATGTTTTATTTTGAGAGCTATACGTCACTGAGCTTTAGCATTAGGCGGGCAAAGCTTTTGTGTTCTGTTGGCAGTAATATACACACTTAAAGGCCAAGGTTTTTGCCATATCAAGATCTGCCTTTGAACAGTTTTGATGTAGGAGAGTAATTTTGTGAGGTAGTTGAGATCATTTGGAGTTATTCCTGTCTCTTTGCTCAGTGGAAGCATCATCATGGCTGCCTCTCTATGGGAACTTGTGCTGTCAGCTGGTGGCACAGCCTGAGTGCATGACACAGGATATGATGAGCGGTTATCTTAACCAGCAGGTTAGTACTATACCATTTTGTGTATGGCGATATGGTATAAATCATTTCAGAATCATTTTGATGGTGTGACCAACTGATGTATGTAATATATGTTTGATAATAATAATAATAATAATAATAAAATGTGTATGTTTAGCAAAGTATTGAGGGTGTGCAGCACTGCTGCAGTCTGTACTGTGTGCTGAAAGCTGGTCTGCTCTCCTGTTACTTCACTCCTGAAGAGATTCAAGCTAAGATGGAGCCCAGTGTAATCATCCCCATAAACAAGGTAAGACATGGAAATAAAAGCATGGCAGTCAATATATTTCAGGTGTAGGTTACATGTCACAATGTATATTTAATCATTGAGGCAGCAGTTTTAACTGAACCATGTCTTAGTTGTTATCCAACTGTTTTTTATATAGATAGATTTTTTTTTTTTTTTTTTTTTTAAATTTATGTAATTTGTTATTTATATAAAAGTCAATATGCAGTCTGTAGATGATACAGAAATGTTTTGTCTGTGTGTGTGTGTGTGTGTGTGTGTGTGTGTTTAGGACACCCGCCTTCGTGTAGTGGAGGGAAACCAGAAAGGTGGGGCTAGGCTGAGCATCATTAATCCAGGGACAGGAGACCCTGCTAGCCATGTATTCATAGCTGAGACACCTGACCTACTGCAGGAGTGGCTCAGTGCTCTGTTGCAACACATCTATGATCAGAGTGAGTGACTGATGGGTATTGGGGTGCATATTTGAGAAAAGGAAACTGGCATGCTTCTTTTTTTATTGAATATTCGTAAAGAATGAGCAATCTTTTCCTTGCGCAATAGGTCAATGGCAGCACACCTGTGATAAGCTGATGGAAATTGAGGTTTTGTCCCCATGTAAACCCCCACTTTTTCTTACAAAGCAAGCTGACTCGGTCTACAATGATCTCAGTAAGTAACTTCCTTAACAGAAAGGAAAAATTATTACACATAACAATGGCTAAACAAACTTTTTTTCTAAAACAAACGGTTTTCTCATGCCGTCTGTTTTAAAACTGATATTGCTTTTCAGGTATTGGCTCACCAGGCAAATTCGAGAGTTTGACGGACATAATTCATAATAAGATCGAAGAAACAGATGGACGCTTTCTTATAGGTCAGGAGGAAGAAAGAGAGCCTCCTCATTGGACAGCACTGTTTGAGGGCTCCCAGCCAATGTTGGTGCAGAAGACTGTGCTATCGCCAGGTAAAGACAGTAGCCAGTTCATGTCCAGTCCAAGCTTAAACAGCAACAAGAAGAGAAGAGCACCTCCACCACCCCCTGACAAATTACCATTTGTCCATCCCACTGTCCACCAGTCATGTCCTCCATCCTACCAGGAGAAGGAGAACTCCAACAAGGGGATCAAGCCTCGTACTGGACGACCATCACTGGATGCTAAATTCTCAGCCATCATTCAACAGTTACAGAAGAGCCATGGCTCCTCCCGCAAAAATCCACCTTTAGCCCAGGTCGAGCCCGCTCAGAACCTTTACATTCCAGTCACAATGGATACAGAGCTCGGTTTGTCTGAACCTGCAGAAAAAACAAGTGCCCAGGCCCCTCAGCCACCTTTGCCTGCCCCGAGAAATAAACTGAGGAAGTCCTTTAGAGAGAAAATGAACCCCAAAGCTTGGTGAACTACTATAGTGGTGTTTTTTTTTTTTGTTTGTTTTTTTTTTTCTTCTTCTTCTTCTTCTCTTAAACACTCAAATCAACCATGAAAAACCCCCGTTTAACCTTACCTTTTTCTACCCATTTCAACACTACTACAACTTAAGTTTATAATCAAACATGTTGGACTTTTTCTTTGGGCTACAGGACTTAAGAGCAGAATTGATAAATTATATCATGCATGTCTTCAAACCTAGCATACTGAAAATAAAGAGACTTGGGACTTATCACTCCTTGTCATATAGTGTGCACTTTTGATAAAAACTTGGCAAATGGAGTTGCAAGAATGCACATTAAGGAACTGCAATGGGAATTAAGTATTGTTTTCATGTTGGTTTACAGCATGCATGCATACATACATGCAGCCTGTGTAGGTTATTTCCATATTTAACTTGGGCATAAGTCTTAAACTTTTAATATTAGTAGTAATAAAAGTAAAAGAAAAAATAACCACTAGCTACAAACATGTATAGGCAGATTTTTAACATTGCTATTTTTGTACAAGATTATTCAGTCCTGCATATTTTCTTTTTTCATTTAAGCATAAATGTATGACCTGTAATTTCAGAAGAGTGTTGTATTGTGTAGATGTTTCCTGAAATTGTACTAGGACGATTGTTGACTGTCTGTATTACTGATCCTTGAATGCTGTGTTGTGACTACATTAAATACTACAGTGCCTATTAAACTGCACTTGAATTTAGATGCTCATAGGATTTAATTATCCTTTCAATATTGGTTTACCTTAATGTTCAAATGTAAAAAAAAAAAATAATAATAATAATTTCTTGCTGGTTATAGGTGTGGAAAGTTGCATCATAATGAGATGTGTAGTATGAAAGTGAACTGGAATACTGACTTTTTTTTTTTTTTAAACACTTTTTTTTTTTTTTTTTAATTAACATTTTTAAACTGTGACTGAGTTGAATGTCCATATTCCTTTTGCAAATTATGTTAATTCATGCAACTAAGAGACATTAATTTCACAGTGGTTACTAGTTATTGTGCAATACTTACATTACCTTTCTCTTAACTGTAATTGTTTGCTTTAATTCATATCAAGTACATTTCCATTCTTTGCAGGTCATGTCATTTCTTTTCTGCTTGGTCCAGAATAAAGCACTCTGTCTAACATTTTTGGTTCGTCTGTCTTCATTTTTAGTTACATTCAAATTGTCAAAAATGTAGAACTCGATACTTCAAGGGCTGATTTTCTTGACAAACTTTTATTGGTCCCATTAACTGAAAATAGTCCAAATATTGTAATTATACTATAGAGCACTGAAAATGTTAATTTATTAAGTAGCTATTCCTTGGGTCAGACCTGAAGTATTTCTTCTAGATGCCTCTCTCTGGACCTGTTTCTCTAAAGCCTGCTCTAGCTGTAGCCAGTGCTGCTTCTCCAGTGCCTGCTGCTCAATATGGAGGAAAAAGATTTTAAATAACATCCAAAGACCAGTGCTGGTTTAGTATACATTTAGATAAATGTTTATGTTGGTAGGGGAAGATAAAATGTAATCACCAGCTGTAGATACATGAAACATGGTTATATTGAGTATAATGCTGTAAGTGCTCACCTTTTCCTGGTTATAGCCCTTAACATTTTGAGCAGCCATCTTTTCATTTAACTTTGATTTGGTGTTTTCAGTTTCCTTCCTCTTCTGTCTCTCTTGCTGTTTCATCTCCAGAGTCTTCTGCAGGGCCACCACTCTCTCATCCGTGCTGACTGCCTCCTGCAACTTCAGTCTCATTTTCTTCTCCTCCTGTCTGTTTAACACAGAGACCAAGTCAATGATACTTTGTAAACTCATTATACAAAAGTTGCTTTAAAAACCTGGAATCTTATATATTATATATTTTTTCTTAATAAATATGCTTTGTTTCAGGAGAAGTCTGGTTACTTTTGTGTACTGGCCAGCCCTGCTGCAGTCCTGCATGCAGTAATGGTGTCCAGCTGCTCAAGCAGTAGCTTTTCTCTGCTCTGTTTCTCCTCCAGAATCCTTTGCCTCCTTTTCTCCTGCTCTCGCTGTTCCTCCTCCTTCAGCCTGGCCAAGCGTTCCCGCAGCTCCACCAAAGACATTTCACAAAGCAGCTCGTGACCTCCAGTCTGTAACAGCACAGGGATGACAGGTTATTTGTTGTCCTTGTTCTGGGAGCCATTATAAAGTTCTTACAACAGTATTACTGTATCACGCATAAGAAGTTATGCACCTCTGTGTCGTCTATAAACTTATGAGTGAGATGAGGCACTGACTCAATGGCTCGAATCTGACGGATGAGCTCAAACTTCCGGCTCAGTTCAGCCTGGGCTTCTTCCAGTGCCTGCCGAAGCAATTCCTGGCTTTGCTCAGAGACCTCCTTAACTGCAACATACACATTATGTGTACATAATAAACAGCACATTAAAAAAAACTTGTATGCAGTAGGTCTGGGTCTAGGAAAAAGATAAACACACCAATGCGTTTTTTGATCTCTTGCAATTTCAGTTTGGCAGCTTTAGAGTTTTTGTGGCCATCAGCCACCAGCTGCACCAGCTCCTTCATCTCTTTCTCCTCTCGCAGACGCTTCTCTGCATACCTGCGCATCAGTTGTGCAGTCTGGGACAATCACATAGATCAAATCACAAAGGTCATGAAAAGCCTTATTCGCATTATATTAACCTGCTTTAAGTGAATTATTCTGCATATTGATGCTAAAATTAATGAATACATGATAATTCACCTCTTCTTTCTTGAGCAGTGCTTTGTGCTGATTCAGCTCAAGGACTCGTTGTCGTGCCAGCAGAGCTTCCTCGTGGCTAATCTTCCCCTCCAGCCTCCTGCGCTCAAGCTGAGCCAGCTCCTCCTGCATGTCCTTCTCCTTCATCTCCTTCTGCCACTGCAGGAACGCCGAGGGCTCACTGGCTCCCTGCACCAGACTCTCAAGCCTGCAAACATAGGTACGAGTTAACAGTTCAGACATTAGATATATTGCAAAGCATGACCTATTCTGACCATTTTAATATGTATATGGTTTTTAGTTTAGATTCCCATTGAGCAAATTGATAGTTACCTATTCAACTCCTCTTCCATTTGTCGATTATATAACGCTCCCTCCCGAAGGATCGCTGTTGTGTTCAGTCTGATGGGCAAAGTGTTTGTCTGTAACATTTTAAACCAAATCCAAAGGCCTAGACAGTATTAGATACGCAGTGCACATGATAATGGGTTTAATGTTGCACTTTGAGAGTGTATTCTTTTTAGTTTACCTTATGAGTAGCTGGCGTTCCAGAGGAGTAAACTGAATCAAATCTGAGTTTAGCTTCACGGTGTTGCTGAATCTGGGACATTTTATTCTGATCGACAGAAAATACAAAATACATGATGAACAGATTTTGCTGTGTATATGATGTTCGTGTCTATAATCAAAGCCATACAGAGAGCAGAGAAAATATAACACGTTTTCAATGACAGATTCTCTTACTTTGGTTTTCTCTGACTTCTGTGGGTTTGCACATCGGAACCGCTGAGTGTTCGCCTCATACAAGACCTTCTACAGATGAGAGAAATATAAATAATATAAACTTATCTAAAGCATTAATATATTGTAGAGAGTCAATAGTACAGTATTTTGAGGGAGTTGATGGGACTTTTGTAACACAACAGGATGTAATAACTTTTATAGCAGCTCCACATCTGTAACGCCTAACCTGTGCTTTCAGATGGTTATTCTGTTTGATGTCCTCCAAAAACAGTTGTTCTTTTGGAGCTCTGTGGGTGCTGGCAGGCACCTGAGTAAAAACCAAATGTGTGTGAAATAACAATGAGGTAACTTTAAAAGCTATATAGTATGCACAGTATTGTCTAATATATAGCATGCACTTTAGAGCCATCTCAAGTGGTGTGAGTGTCCTGCAGAGTCATGCAGAGTGATCAGTAAATGTGCTCCATTACTACACCGGCAGAGAGATGGAGTCTCCACACAATTCAGAAGCTGGCTTCTGTACCAGTCCTATGCTCAGATTTAGTGGCAGATGTTTAATAGTATTTAGGACTAAATGTAAGCTCTAAAAACACAATTTCCATTAAAAAAAAAAAAAGTGAATGCAAATAAAATCAGAGCAACCAGCATCGTCCTTGTTGTTTTATTGCCTACTCGTTGCCATCTGGCAAAGCGCACAGAAACCTTAGTTCTTGATCTACTAAAAATAATGTGCCCTTTTGCCCACCCTTTCATAGGGCCCTGAGGTACTTCAGTTAGTAGTGCGTTCATTATTTCATCTCGGCACATGAAGCTTTGAGTGATTTATGCTAACCGGTTTGGGTTTCTCCTGTTGTGGAATCAGTTCAGGAGCAGGAAGTGGACGAGGTTTGGGCTTTGTCAGATCAAACTCCTGAGGTTCTGTTGACTTCTTAGGGAATTTCTTCGGCTGGCTGCCCCTGGTTGTTTTCTTCTCAAGGTATTCTAACAGGCCTTCTATCTCAGTCTGCCATCTAATTGAAAGGAAAGGAGTGGACTGGAATAATGACTGACAACAAACAAGGTATCATACCGATTTTCAATTGCCATATCCATTTTTATTTAATGATTTATTATATTTATGTGAAATCATAAAACATCTGTGATGCATCATTCTCCCACAGATGTGTCTATGTATTTGTAAGCCCCCTAGAAGCCACACTCATAAGTACCCTTGTTTTACCTCAATAATGGAATTATCCACTTGCGCTCTACATAGGTAGCATCATAGAGCTGACTCCATTCCCCATGGATCCATGTGGTGAGGTTAGTAACATTAAAAAAGAAACTCAAGAACTGACGTGTCCAGGGATAATTAAGGGAAAAAACAAATATTTGTTTAAAATAGTAAACCAGAAATGCAAATGGTGCACTACATGATATATTACAGAACACAGTGAAAACAAGCTAAGGTAAAGGCAACACATTAAGTCAAACAATGACCATCTTCAGGCCAGTTAAAACTCAGATTCACATGAAGTGCACGTCTTGTCTTGTGATAATGAATTTACGGTTTATCTCCTTACTTTGTACATTTTTGAGCTGTCCAGCGACCTTATAATTGTACTGAACTGCTCCAAGCCCAGATCCTCCAGGTGGAACATGGCAAGATAAGAGACCACTGAAAAATCAAATAATAGAACATAATGAAGAATGCATGTTCGATACATAACATTTCACGCTTTTGTGGCACTAAAAATGGTAATTATATTAATTATAATTATATTATATTATCTAGAAATATGATTATCAATAAATAGATGTAAACATAGTAAACGTACCAACAAAATGGTTTCGATCAGCTTTGAGGAAATACTTTCCCTTCTGATCATAAAAGAAGTTGACCACAATATCCAAAAGTTTGTGATGCACTATACACCCATAAACTGTGTCAGTGATAAATATCTGCTCAGCAGAAGGACGATTCTGGGATACAGAAAAGATTACAACAAGGTTCTCACAGAAATTTTTGAATGAGATATATGATAATACACAAAATGTGACTGAAATTTGTATCCAAGTATACCAGGAGAGTCTTGGCAGAGTCCTCGATGAAGGTGTCCACACACTGTTTGTCTGGCTCATACACGTCCAGCAGCTTTATTGCTTCTCTGACCAGCTCCTTATAGTTCATCCTGACAGTGCCTTCAAATCATGCAACGTGACCTGAATTCTGTTCAAATTTGAATAGTTACTGCAATATACGAACTATTTAATTCTGCAGACAACACACTGATTTTTTAAAAACAACTTACCCCCTAAACTGTTCGGGTTATGTCTGGATTATTGCTCCTATAACCGTGAAAATATTGTGCCAAATTCATGCTCTTCTCCAGGCTCGGAGGTGCAAGAGATGTTTTGCTGTTGCTAAGCAACAATGGGGCGTTTCCCAAAGTGGAGTCTTCCTCATAGGTTACATATTATTAACCCACTTCTCGTGTGTCGAAAATGATATTTTTGTGTCAGAAAAATGAGGTTAGATAGTATTGATATATATATATATATATTTATATATATATAAAAACATCCGACCCAATCAAATAATAAGATAGAGGCATTTGACAAGACTTCTTTTGACACCAAATTTCACGCCTGTGATCAGATTGGATAGTAGTTTTTACTCACAGAGCAGCTTTGCGTCTAATTGGCTGGTTGTATGAGAAAAACAAACAGTAGCCAATCCGAAAATAGAGTGCAGGACACTACGAGCCAACCAAAGAGCTGGATGCGGGATTTGTCGAAATACGGTGGGGAAAAACACGTTTGTCATGTCCAGCGCTTGAATCTGATGCCACTTCCGCAATTGTGCTCCACTCATTCGCCCCAGCGGGCTGTGGAGCCGTGTAACTGTTTCAGCGCAGTCATGAGAAAGGAAAAAACAACTGGGCGTCAGGACAAGCGGTTATCAGGACCGACGTCAACGCTGCTTTGTATATATATATGTGTGCAATGGAGTAATACTGTTTGGATTTATTGAATGTATTTGTTTAGCCCGCTCGACACGGAGTTGTTTGAAGCGAGGTAGCCACTGTAGTGTGAGCTAGCTAGCGTTAGTTAGCTGTCCAGGTTTCCAGTGGCTGGTGTTCAAGAGCTGCTCCACTCGGGTTTATCGGAGGGGACAAAGGCTCGGTAAAGCTGGCGAGGTAGCCCATGATGAATCGCTTCCGAAAGTGGCTGTATAAGCCAAAGGTAAGTGTGACATAAATCCGGGACTGTGATTTTTACATCACGCCTGTATCTTGGCTACTAATGCAGCTGGATTGGGATTAGCTAATTTATGAGCGCTGCTGTTTTGCTGTATTTTCGAGCTCACATACAGCGTTGTTTAGCTTAAAACAAACAAAAAAACAAACAAAACCCATGAGTAACTTACTTATGAGTGTCCTGACAGACGTGGCGGGTAATTCTGCTTTCATTTGACATTACGCCAGAATGACTAATTCACCTTTATTTATGTGGAGAAGACACATATTAAGCAGTTTAGGTAGACAGGGACGGTAGAGCTGTGCTCACGTTACTGGAGTTCCGCTTGAGTGGTGTTTAGAGGCTCCTCACTTTCCCTCAGTCCCAGTGCAGTGTGCTGTATATTCTTCATCTACAAACCGTGTGCTGTTCTTAAATTCATCCTCACAGATTAAAGACAGGTCTGTCCTGTCCCACATTCTTACTAGGTACTGCGACAATTTCATAGGTGTTTATTTTACTACGTATTGTGAGTATAGCGTTGTGTATGTCCTTGTCTTTCTTATCATGTTGTAATGTGTAATGTCTAAGCACAACAAAAAGCTCGACAACAACAACAACTACTACAACCAAAACCCCTCAGTACAGATCTGTATGTATATAATCCAATTATTCAAATATTAGCCTTATTGTTTAAATGTGTATAATAGTGTACACATTTGGAGTACTAATGAGAACCATGGCTTCAGTGCACCTAACCAGTAAACTATGCTTGTCATTCTGAATAATAATAATAATAATACAAGGATTAATAGGATCATTTAATAAAGTCCAGTTAATCCCACAATTGCTGAAATAGGTTGGAGGTTTCTTGTGCAGAGGGATGGAAAAGTATTGCAATTAAAGGCCCTTTCAGGCGTTCCGGTATTTTTTTCTTTCCTTCTCTCTAACACAAATTTTCTAATCAACATTAAATATAATATTTTTTATTATATAATTAATGACCTTATAACATAGCAAGTAAACTCAATATAGAAAGTCTATCTGGAAACTTTTTAAAAACAGGCCCAGGAACGGGCAGGAATCCTGTACTGCTCCAGTGCATGGATTTCACTCATTCATCTTTCAGTCCATGTCTCCAAGTCATAACATTAAAAGGAACATTTAGTGACTAAATTCTGAGCATGAAGATTATCTTATGTCACAGCTACAGCCTGCTCCAGAATGAATGGCACTATATTTGTGTAAAAGATTAGGGTTAAAAAGGGGTTATGAACAATGGCTTTGTGGTTAATTAGCTTAACCTCACACCGAAAATATGAGATAAATCTAACTTTTAATTGAAGGCAATTTATTCTGAGATTTTTGTTTAAAAAAGGTATATTTTTAACGAAAGCATTTGCAATAATTATTGGTACCCCAGGAATTCTTATCAACATAATGTAACTGAAGCACGTTCACATGTATATTTAACTTTTTTTTAATGTACCTGAGTGTTTATGTATTCTTAAGCAGTCATCCACAGTTTCCTGTTTGACTGGAGTATAAATATGAGGTGAGACGGAGGACAGATTTCCTTAGTCATTTATCAGCATGGGGAAGATTAGAGAATACACAAATGAAATGAGATGAACGTGTGTTGACCTTCATAAGTCAGGCAAACAGATGTTTCTTCAGAGCCATTTTGCTGTTCATTACCAAGGGTGCCAATAATTCAGCATCTGACTAGATCTATTGCTTTTATTTCTCTGGACTTTTAATGGAACTTGTGAATTGTGGAAGCAGGAACTCATCGTGTCCTTGTAATTAGTTCATTGATGACTACGAATTTGTTACATGTGCAAGCATGGAGGAGTTTGCTGTTGAGGGCTGACTTGGATGGATGTTCTGACTAACCATGTGGAGTGCAACTTACTAGAAATAAGAACATGATACCAGGATAAAGAGGCACCAAGCTTTACTGTTTGAGTCTCCATATCAAGGATGGATCAAGTCACTGTTTTTGTTTGCACTTCTTGCTTAAGTAGAATCAGGTAAAAAATGTGCATCGCTTCCCGAGAATAGACGTGTAGAGCATGACATCATCGTTGCATTACAACAGGAACATTTCACCGATTGGTGTTTGAGAGGCATCTTGTTGGAGCTTTAACAGTGTAATGGCTCACCAGAGTTCCGGTAGGAGTTCACTAATATATTACTTACCATAAGCACTGATTTAATTTCAGCACAGACTTCTAACTGGTGAATTTTCAATGTCTGGCACAATTCAATAAAGCTTTGGGTGAGTCCTTACGTTTGTCCGTATTGCGTCGCCTAATTTGCTCTGACTTTGCATCTCAGTGATATGATATCCATCTAACAGCACTGTTCTGACTAACCATGTGGAGTGCAACTTACTAGAAATAAGAACATGATACCAGGATAAAGAGGCACCAAGCGTTACTGTTTGAGTCTCCATGTTGTTTTTTTTTCGGTTAATAGTTCAATAGTCCAATAGTCCTGGTTTATTGAAGGGTTACTTGAGATCAGAAGATATTCTCAAGCTATTTTTCCACACGGAATAGCCTTAAACTGTGATGTGTGATTGAGTTAATTAAAAGAAGCAACCTTACAATGACCTTTGGTCAACCGCATTAGATAATAAATCAACTTTGCCTGGTCTTTCATGTCACTAGCAGGCTGAGGTGTGTATGATTACACAGTGTAGCGCATACTTCTGACGTAAGGTGTACACTCCAGGAGATAACAGATGATGAAATGTGACCTTCCCTTTGTGAATCCCGTGCTAAGCACACAACATTTTCTTTCAAGTGGATTAACTAAAGAGAAGCAGTTATTCTTTGCTGGTTAAATCTGCTAAAGCATATAACTGCTTAGTGGACATTGCAGAGCTAGGGGTCTGCTGGGTGGACAAATCAGCTTATCCCCCTCCACACCAGAGTGTGTACCAAACACGTGCCATAATCGAGATCAGTTCATAACACACTTGTGCAGATTATAAATGCGCTTCTAAACATGCAAATGCTGTTGCTTTTTTGGAGAGAAATACCAGATCCAAAATTGCAAACAATTTTGCCAAAAAGTATCAGTGTGTGAGTCTCTGGGTGATCACAAATGTTTCCTGAATGCTTCTTTTGATTTAGTAATGTGCACCTGCATGAATCACTGACCCTAATAGCTAAGCAGAGAAACCCATAATAATAGGAACAGCATGTCATAAGGCCTTAGTGGTTAATGTGAGCACAATAATGTGAAAAGGTTGTTGGAATCCTCTCTGGAATGTTTCCCTCCCAAACCCATGATGCACTGCTTGGAGAATGTTCCTTGTGGCATGTGGAATGTGGCAGAAGAAGGCCAAAGGTCTGCCTGTGGTTCAGTACACTTTTTGATTCCAGTTTTGATATCATTTTCTACTATTGTACAGCAGCCTGTGTTTCTTGCTGGTCAAATTTTTTATTTTTTTTTTGACTTAGTGGCTGGTCTTCACTCCTCAAGAATGTTCAGCACTATAGTACATACACTGGGCAATGGACACTGTTCATGTTCACAGTTCACTGATACATGCACAGACATCAGTAGATCAGTTTTCTATTCAATGCTTCATGACAGACTCTCTGTCTTCTTGTTGTGTGGTGCAGAGGTCGGACCCTCAGCTACTTGCCCAGTTTTACTATGCAGATGAAGAGCTGAACCAGGTGGCCTCGGAGCTGGATAGTCTGGACGGCAGGAAGGATCCTCAAAGATGCACACTGCTCGTCAACCAGTTCCGCTCATGCCAGGTCAAGTGTCCCATCTTGCCTGTTTCTTGCTGCAGGATGATCACTGCTGCGTTTATGTGTAATCAGTGTAAACATAATACACGCACTCGCTAACTTCAATATAACTATTTTGACTTTTCTTTCTGTGTTCCTTTTACTCTTTTGCAGGACAATGTGCTGAATATCATAAACCAGATCATGGATGAGTGTATACCAGAAGACCGAGCAAACAGAGACTTCTGTGTGAAATTTCCGGAGGAGATCCGCCATGACAACCTCGCAGGACAGCTGTGGTTTGGGGCAGAGGTACATTCAAATGATGTTACAAGTCTTGGCTCCTCTCTTGGTTTTAACACATGCAGTCCTAAGATGTTATAAATTTTCCTCTATCCTTTCAGCTTGCTCATTAGTGCGCTAAGATATCTGTAAAGCCAGCTGGAACCATTTTTGAAAGTTACATTTAATGAAAATTAGCTGAATGTGTGAGAGTGCATGCTATGGGGTAGCCATAGTGCCATTGCTATACAATGCAAGTTGTACTTCCTCCAGTGAATAACACTTTGTAAACACTGGTTCTTTGCCCAGTGTCTAGCAGCAGGCTCAATCATAATGAACCGGGAGATCGAGAGTATGGCGATGCGGCCGCTGGCCAAAGACTTGACGCGCAGTCTGGAGGAGGTGCGCAACATCACCCGTGACCAAGCGCTGAGAGACCTCAACTTCTACACAGAGCGCATGAGGGAGGCGCTGCGCCAGTTTGACAGCCTTTTTGCTGAGTTTGAGCTCAGGTACACACAATGTTCCGCTTATTTTAGTATCACAATATTATAATGATATAATAACGTTTATACCACAGCACAATTCAGTTCAAGGTGTTGATTCATTTTCTATAAAAGCACATTTTTAAAATTAAATTGAAATCACAGGTTTACATTAATGCGCTATTTCTGTAACAACTCATTCACAAGTACTTGTATGGTGGATGATCTATATACTCTAAACCCACTAATAAATGGATTTTATCATAATCATTCATAATTTACATATAACTGTAAGGAGATGTCCATTTCACATTTCTGTAAAGAGTCTCGGCTGTTAGCGTGTTTTAAATTTTCATCATCAGAGTCTTTATGACTGAGGACTTTGGGCTTCTTAGTTTCTCGATAACATGACAAGCTGCATTTTTTTTGTCTTAGTGACATCAAGAGACAGTAAAAGAGTACTAACTTGTCTCCACAACATTAAATATAAAAATAAACTGTTAAAAGTACAACATAGTACACAAGTAAAACATAAATTAAAAATTGCAACAATTAACAAATTGTTGTGGTATAAAAGGAATAAAATACTTCAGGACATGCTTTTATTAATACTTCTGTTATTAATACTTTAGTAAACACTTTGGAGTGGTAACAGCATCACACCAACTCAGAATTGATTATTTTTTATAACAACAATTGTAATTGGTATTATAACTAAACCATATGTGTGTCAATATTGTGGGGTAACTTATCTCGGTTTCTTGCTGGGTATGTTGTATTACAGTTATGTATCAGCCATGGTGCCTGTAAAGTCTCCTAAAGAGTATTACGTCCAGCAGGAAGTGATTGTGCTCTTCTGTGAGACTGTAGAGAGGTGAGTGATACAGACAGCCAAAACAACATTTTATTTACAGTCACACACATATTCACACTCTTAATACACATGCTTAATATGCTTGCCTTTCATATTTAACCTATTCTACTTGTGAAACTTTGTAAGCAAAGAAAGAAAACCAGACATTGGCAGGAAATGTGCAAGTGTTCATGCAGTTGTGGTCGGTCCAACTTTGTTTGGAGAAAAATCGAAACTATCAAGCAGTACATGGTTCAAACACAGTTCACTATTTAAATTCAGTAATTCTGAATGTAGTATCTATTTCAAGGGCCCTAAAACTTGGCTATCTCACACAAGACATGATCGATGATTATGAACCTGCTCTCATGTTTACAATCCCCCGACTAGCTATTGTGTGGTAAGTGATTGTCTTTTCTAGTAACTACCATTTATTTATTTATTTTCCCCACTACTCCAGATGAATGATTGAAATGAATAATCCCTTTTTACTTTTAATTCAGAGAAATAGTGTTTCTGATTTCTGCTAAAATTTTGTTCATGTGTTGTTAGCGGACTTGTTGTGTATCCTGATGGACCTCTTAACCTGGAAAACAAACCAGAGGACATGTCAGAACTCTTCCGACCTTTTCGCACATTACTGAAGAAAATTAGGTATGGGTGTTCAGTGTTTTCTAACCAATATCTAACCAGTACAAAACCAACAAGATTTTTCCCCTTTGGATGTTATTTGGTTACAGTAATTGCAGTTATCTACTGGTTAACCTACATACAGTGGTGCATGAAAGTTTGTAAACTCTTTAGAATTTTCTATATTTCTGCATAAATATGACCAAAAACATCATCAGATTTTCACTAAAGTTCTAAAAGTAGATAAAGAGAACTCTACTTTGATAGATCCCTCTTCTTTAAATAAAACGGGTTGCTCACTCTCACCTGATTGTCATCCCATTGATTGAAAACACCTGACTTTAATTTCACCTTCAAATTAAACTGCTAATCCTAGAGGTTCACATACTTTTGCCACTCACAGATATGTAATATTGGATCATTTTCCTCAATAAATAAATGACCAAGTATAATATTTTTGTCTCATTTGTTTAAATGGGTTCTCTTTGTCTACTTTTAGAACTTGAAAATCTGATGATGTTTTAGGTCATATTTATGCAGATATATAGAAAATTCTAAAGGGTTCACAAACTTTCAAGCACCACTGTAGTGGTGCAGTTATTTGGGTGTAGATTTCTTTTCTTGCATAGCCTTTTAAAAAGACGTTTGTGAGAGCTAGACTTACTGTTCTCATAGTGCTAATAACCCTGTGGTTTATAGGACTCAGTGGTTTGCCACTTGTTTTCATCGCAGTATAGCACAACATACTTTTAAATGATGTTTTTGTGGTGTTGATGCAGGGACCTGTTGCAGACTCTGACGGTTGAGGAGTTAACGACCCTGGAGCGGAATCTGTGTATCTCACAGGATGGGGAGTTTCCTGGAGACCCCATCTCCTCTACCCCAGAGTCTGCTACCTCTATCCATGCCAAGAGTCAGGTGGAGGAGTCACAGAAAAGAGAAGAGCAAAAGGAAGTGGAGAGGGTGACAGAGCTGGCTCTGTGTTCCTCTCAGTGTGAGGAGGAGGATGTGTGGGAGAAGGACCAGGAACAGAAGGAGGTCCCAAGTGAAGGAGATGGGGACACTGAAGTGGACCTGGCCTGTTCCATGCAGTATGACGAAGAGGAGATTGAGCAGCTCAACATGATGGTACACCGTGTTGGTGATCACATGTCCACACTGCTCTCACCACCAAGCCAGAGACCATCTCCAGCTCATTATCGCCAAAAAAAACAAACCAGCGTGGGCGGATCTAGTGTGCCCTCCAGCCTTGGGGAATCGAGCACACCCTCAAGCACTGAAAGCTCTCCTCAACGAGCTCCTGGTTCCCAACACGAGGAAGATGAGCGAGTCTTCTTCATGGACGACCTGGAAGGCATGGGCAGTGGTAGAGATGCTGGAACTAGCTCAGGGGAACGCCGACAGGGACAGCGAGTCTCTCCCATCATGAATCTCGGATCCCTCAAGCCCATCATGCCAGAGCCTACAAGTGACTCCAGCTGCAATGGATGGATGACCGCTTGTCAATCAAATGAGGATTTTGATCAGAGCAGCCAGGATAAACTGTGCCTCTCTTCTGGACCTGCAGAAACCTCAGAAACCTTACCACTTGTGAATGGCTGGGAGGGGCAGCTGGACGGGGAGGAAGGGGAAGGAGGGGAGCCAGCAGAGGTCATTGCTCATCGGACAGGTGGGATGAAGCTTTCAGCCACTGTGATCTTTAACCCACGCTCACCTAACCAGCCTGAGTTGGTGGTTTTGCCACGCTCAACCGAGGGAACTGCTCACCGCCTGCTCAACTCCTGTGTGTGCTGCACTGCTGGATGTGTTGATGCCCATGATGACCCCACTACCACCACTGGAGAAGGGATTCTGGAGTTTAGCAAGTGCAAGCTCGCCATCACAAGCACCGTTCTCCAGTCAGCAATGGGTGCCTGTGGCACGGGGAAGGGAGATGCCCCTTTGCCTCTCCCGCCTCCACCTGGCCCACAACAATTCAGGGAGGAGGATGAGGACCAGGAGAGAGGAAGGCTTCCTCATGCCCCCTGTTGTGAGAAGTGCCTTGCCAATAACTCCAGGCTGTCCCCACACAGAGATACTGGAGAGGACGAGATGTCAAGAGATGGATACCCCCATCAGGAAAGAGCCTGCCGAGTAATGGCTAGCTCTGCAGCAAAGGAGAAACAGCCTAACAAAGACAACAAAAATGACTCCAGGTATGTGTGTGTTTGATGAGAAAGAGAGAGCACAAGAAGGACAGATAGAGATTTATTCTTCCTTATAGTGTGTCTATATAATATATATATATATATATATATATATATATATATATATATATATATATATATATATATATATATATATATATGTGCTGTCCCCTCAAAATAACTCAACACAAAGCCATTAATGTCTAAACCGCTGGCAACAAAAGTGAGTACACCCCTAAGTGAAAATGTCCAAATTGGGCCCAAAGTGTCAATATTTGTGTGGCCACCATTATTTTCCAGCACTGCCTTAACCCTGTTGGGCATGGAGTTCACCAGAGCTTCACAGGTTGCCACTGGAGTCCTCTTCCACTCCCCCATGATGACATCACAGAGCTGGTGGATGTTAGAGACCTTGCGCTCCTCCACCTTCCGTTTGAGGATGCCCCACAGATGCTCAATAGGGTTTTAGCTCTGGAGACATGCTTGACCAGTCCATCATCTTTACCCTCAGCTTCTTTAGCAAGGCAGTGGTCGTCTTGGAGGTGTGTTTGGGGTCGTTATCATGTTGGAATACTGCCCTGCAGCCCAGTTTCCGAAGGGAGGGGATCATGCTCTGCTTCAGTATGTCACAGTACATGTTGGCATTCATGGTTCCCTCAATGAACTGTAGCTCCCCAGTGCCGGCAGCACTCATGCAGACCCAGACCATGACACTCCCATCACCATGCTTGACTGTAGGCAAGACACACTTGTCTTTGTACTCCTCACCTGGTTTCTGCCACACACGCTTGACACAATCTGAACCAAATAAGTTTATCTTGGTCTCATCAGACCACAGGACATGGTTCCAGTAATCCATGTCCTTAGTCTGCTTGTCTTCAGCAAACTGTTTGCGGGCTTTCTTGTGCATCATCTTTGGAAGAGGCTTACTTCTGGGACGACAGCCATGCAGACCAGTGTACGGCGTATGGTCTGAGCACTGACAGGCTGACCCCCCACCCCTTCAACCTCTGCAGCAATGCTGGCAGCACTCATGCGTCTATTCTGCAAAGCCAACCTCTGGATATGATGCTGAGCACGTGCACTCAACTTCTTTGGTCGACCATGGCGAGGCCTGTTCTGAGTGGAGCCTGTCCTGTTAAACCGCTGTATGGTCTTGGCCACCATGCTGCAGCTCAGTTTCAGGGTGTTGGCGATCTTCTTATAGCCTAGGCCATCTTTATGTTGAGCAACAATTGTTTTTTTCAGATCCTCAGAGAGTTCTTTGCCATGAGGTGCCATGTTGCACTTCCAGTGACCAGTATGAGAGTGTGAGAGCGATAACACCAAACTTAACACACCTGCTCCCCATTCACACCTGAGACCTTGTAACACTAATGACAGGGAGGGAAAATGGCTAATTGGGCCCAATTTGGACATTTTCACTTAGGGGTGCACTCACTTTTGTTGCCAGCGGTTTAGACATTAATGGCTGTGTGTTGAGTTATTTTGAGGGGACAGCAAATTTACACTGTTATACAAGCTGTACACTCACTACTTTACATTGTAGCAAAGTGTCATTTCGTCAGTATTGTCCCATGAAAAGATATAATAAAATATTTACAAAAATGTGAGAGGTGTACTCACTTTTGTGAGATAGTGTGTGTGTATGTATATATATATATATATATATATATATATATATATATATATATAATTTTCCTTTTAAATGTTTTCTTTTTTGGTTTTCCTCTTTTTTTAATATTGTTAGTTGTTTTCCGTTTTTTCCCCCCATAATTCAATATTAAATCCTTATTCAGTTGTTTTTGCTTTTTTTCCTTTGCCCCTCCCACCCTGTATATTCCTTGAATGGTGGGCTACAGTTTACAGGGATCGCCTCTCAGTTCAGGCACCAGCAGTGACTGTGAGAGTGTGTCTGTAACCACATGCAGTCTGTCCAGTTCATGCACCCCCAGGTAAATGAAAGTAGCTTTTGGCCCAAAGTGCAATGATGACTTATACATTCATTTTTAATCACAGCTATTTTCTGATGTGCTGGACTTTGATACAAAATGTTCTTTTTATTTGAAAGTGTATTTGTTCCCTGGGTGCACCATGTGTTTGGTCTACACTCACTAAACACATCCATTTTTGCCTTGTTGAGTTAAATTTCTTCTCTCTGTGTCTCTGTCCTTTCAACTGTTCTGTCAGTAGTTTGACTACCAGCTCTGAGATATCCGAGGAGCTTGATTACCAGGAGCTTCAGCTGGCCCTGCAGGCTTCTAAACTGGTTGCTCACAACAAAATACGTGCTCGCTTCCACAGCAGTAGTGACCTCATCCATCGTCTGTTTGTCTGCATATCAGGTATGTGCTCACTTTGAATTTAATAATTTACATTTGCAGTTGTATAAAAAAGTAAAGCTTACAGATAATAAAGTTGAAGGTCAAACAGTTTTATATAACACAAAGATGTAAGGGTCACCTTCATCAGCATATCATGAATATGTCTTACCGACAACATGTTGCTGTACAGTATTTTAGCCCTTATGTAACTGTAAACATGTGAATGATTCAGTGCTGTGAAACAAAGCGTTTTTTTCCCTCCATGCCTGTAAAAATTGAGCCCCACCTCATACAGTGGATTATCTCAGTGTTTGAGCTTTGAAAGCTACAAATGGGCCATGTCAACAAAATACAGGGGACTGGGACTGATGAATGTGGGCCAGCTGTAATTACAACACAGTTCAATAAAAACGTGACATGAGACATCCAGAAAAAAGACAGACTATTTGATTTTATCAGTGAGTTATCCCTGGGTATCACTACTGTATAAACTATAAATCTTCTATAAAACTGGTTGATCAGTCAGGAAATCTTTCCTAGATCACAGTTCCCACTGGGAACATTTCTGAAGCTTTCTTTCAATGTGTTAGGCTTTTACACTTCCCTTCAGTGAAATGCATGCTCAGTTGGGTTAAGGTCTGGTGATTGACTTGGTTGGTCTAAAACATTCCACTTTTCCCCCCTGATGAAGTCCTTTGTTGTGTTTGCAGTGTGTTTTGGGTTATGTGAATTGTGACACTTCACTCCTGCTCTGTGGAGGTTGTTGGTGATGTCACTGACTGTTTTGGGGATTTTTTTTACAGCTCTCATAGTGTTTGTCATCAGCTGCTGTTTTCCTTGGCCAATCTGTTCCATGTCAGTGGATTTTGGAGAGTGACTTTGGGGATTTGCCCATTCAGCCACAAGAGCATTAGTAAGGTCAGGCGAGGAGGCCTGGTGCACAGTTGGCATTCCAGTTCAACAAAGGTGTTCAGTCAGATTCAGATCAGGGCTTAGTACAGGCCACTTGAGTTTTTCCACTCCTTCCACACTCCTTCCACACTCTTTCCACCTTGGCAAACCTCGTCGTCCTGGACTATGCTTTGTGCACAGGGGCATTGTCATGCTGAAACAGGTTTGAGCCCTTTAGTTCCAGTGAAGGGAAATCTTAATATTACAGCATACAAAGACGTTCTGAACAACTGTGTGCATCCAACTTTGTGGCAACAATTTGGGGAAGATCCACATATGTGTGTGATGGTCAGGTGTCCGCATACTTTTGACTACATAATGTATTTGAAAATTGCAAAGTACCTTTGTAGATTTTAGATCACAGATTTCTATAGCAAAATGTACTGTTATCCATGCAAATCATTGAACTGCTTTTTTATGATGGTTCACTCCGTTTGTTTCACTAATGTCTGCTTTCCTTGTCCTCAGGTGTGGCTGATCAATTGCAAACAAATTACGCAAGTGACCTGAGGAGCATCCTGAAGACGCTGTTTGAGGTCATGGCAACAAAATCCGAGCAAGGGGTCAGCGAGAAGCAAAAGAAAGGTGCGCGAGCATGAGAATGATTAAAAACCTTATCTGGGTTATGTACCTCTGATTTATTAACTGATCTTTTCATTGCAGGACCGAGAGTAGGAAGCGCTGGATTAGAAGACTGTGCTCTTTGTCAAGAGACCATGACCTCATCGGAACTCGCAGCAAAGGCGCGGGACGGCCAGTTTGAAGGTCAGTAGTGTGTACTCATCTTCCGTCCATCTTCTGTACTACCGAAGAGGATATTACAGTAGAGTACAAAAATCTTCCACCATCATGAACCATTGTATTTCATCAGTTATGAAAAAGCAATACATTTATCTTTGATTTTGATTGATTCATTGTGAAATGATGTATCCCAAACTTTATATGTAATCTGTACTGTATTAAAAAATCTCGTATTCAATGTTAGATTTAATTACAAATCAAATTCAAACACATGCGATATTATTAACATTACTATGACAATGAAAAGTCATGTCTAAGTTTAATAAGTGCTATACTTATTATACTAGTTTGTTACCTGAGTCACATCTCTTATATTCAGCCCTCACGGCTTGTAGTTTATTTATTGTATTTCTTCTCCTTAGACCCTCCTGAGTGGGTTCCAGATGAGGCCTGTAACGCCTGCATCGCCTGTAAGGCTCCTTTCACTGTCATCCGGAGGAAGCACCACTGTAGGAGCTGTGGAAAGGTACAGTACCATGCCATGACACCCAGAACTACTATGTACTGTTTAACACCTGCATCAATAAACCTCAATCTTGATATATGAGTATGTGTATGAACACTGTGTGAGCTCTGTCCTGTCTATTGTAGATCTTCTGCTCCCGCTGCTCTTCACACTCCGCTCCGTTACCCCGCTATGGTCAGATGAAGCCTGTGAGAGTGTGCACTCACTGCTACATGTTTCACGTCACACCTTTCTACAGTGACAGGACTAATGTTTGACTGTAGCCCTGCCTTGCACCACCATCATACATGGACATAAGCACATTTACCACACGGAGAGATGGAAACGTTTAGCGAAAGCTGCACACACCTTTCTTTTTTTTTTTTGTTAACTGGTTGAGTTTGTGCATGTGCACAGACACGCACATTTATTTAACCTAAAATTATATATACATGTAAATACGGATACACTACGACATCGGAGAAGCAAGAGCAAATTAGCTTTGAAGTACTGATTCATAAATTATCTTAAGTAAGTAAATGCTTATTATAAAGCACATTGAGAAATGGCGCCAAAGTATTTGCTGTAATTTTCTTAAATAGAGCATGAAGTGAATTGACAGAAGCGATTTGTGATCAAAGGTCCAGTCTTAGGAACTCTCACTCAGTGATTAGTTAGAATTAAAAATTTTATTAGTCTTTTGCTAATTGTGATTTGATTTAATAGTGTCAGAAGTTCAATAGGGCTCAGATTCATTACTGAATGTAAACCGTGACGAACACGTGAGCAACTGTGACAAGTATAAAGACAATAATATTAACATTATTTGCACCATTGATTATGCCAATATGTGGTCATCATAACATACTGAAGAGGGGTTTTTTTGTTTGTTTGTTTTTTTACTACTTCTCAAAAAGTTTTATTTAAGAAAAGATGCTGCTCTCTGTAATATAAAAAGTGAGGCTTTAGAATATGTGGAATGCCTGAAAATGATATGTATATATGCTGAAGTGGTTATGTATCTAATAAATAAGAAGATTCTTCTTTTATGCTCTTAATAGCAATGAATGTGTAACCATATAGACGCTTTTTTTTCTATTAGTAATTGCTGAATTGCCTTTTACAGCAGTGTCTGATCCCTCAGCTACTCTTTTAGACAAGTCTCTCCTGCCTTTCCCCAAAATTCATACATCTGAGGGTTTTTTTTAGTGTAATAACATGGATTTGATCTTTTGCATGCTTCTCAGCAGTTCTTGAGGTGACCACTTCTCTAAACACACTCATTTGACCCAGTTAAAAAAACAGACGTGGGAAAACTTGATTTGATTTGGGCATTACACAGTGCTGTAAGAATAATCTCAGCACTATTTTTGGTAGAAGTGAACAGTTCACCCCCTACCTCATCTGTTTAGCAGATTTCCTCTCAGTATTTTACCACTTAACCTCAACGTCTGACTTAAAAAAAAAAGACACTCTTTAAGACACTCCTCCATTGCCCCAGCATTTAGTGTCTTCAGTAGTTTTTTTTTTTTTCTAACTAATGGGAAAATGCCCTTTTATTTTTGTTATTGAATCTTTAGCTGTCAAATATAAGCATAATGGTCATAAAGAGCAAGCTGTTAAAATCTTATAATGTCAATAATTAATTTAATCAGGCCTTTACAAATAGAATCTACTATTTGTATTCTTGTTAATAACTTAACTATAAGCTAATAACTATAAACTATAATGCTACCCATATTCGTCCCATTAGTTCTAAACAAAACTACTTTTTTTTCGTTTGCAAACATTTTGCTTTGAGAGCATTCCTTTATAAGAAAATGTTTATCCTAGTTTCTCAGTTCATACAGTTGCCTTCTTGTTCTTCACTCTTTAAGAGTTTACCTCATTGCCTATACCTCTATGCTTTATATAAAGTTCTGAGATTTGACCAAGTTAGAGAAGTGTGAACACACTTTAGGATATTAATATTCACATCAGTGTTTCAAATTCTGATAACTATTCCACGTTATATTTATGAGATTTAATAGTCCTAATTCTGCAATGCTTATGTAACATTGTAACATTACATATGCTAGCTATTAACAGCCCTCTTGAATCTGTCTTGCTTATCAGACACCGTTTCTGGTATCCTCAATGTTTGAGGTCCTCTAACAGCAGTAGTCGGTGTACGTAGTACATCAGTGTCTGCTAACTCAAAGCTTTAAAATACAGTACCTCTCAACTGCTCAGTCCTTATACTATTTTATTAGTTATTTATTTTCATTTTCAGCTAAATAAGCTTTTTTGTTGTTGTTCCCACACATCTGGGCAACCAGTTGTCTGCTAGTGGAGTCCATGGGAATACTCTGTTGCTAGAAAATTGCATACAATTGTTTACATGAGTTGCAACTATGGCATAAGAAGCTTATGTATTCTAGACTCAAAGATGTAAAAGGCTCCACACTTAAAACTCTTTTGATATCTGTATATCGGGTTCACTTTTGACATTGCTTCCTTTCTAATGTTGTTGCTGCTCTTCAGGACTTTGACTGTACTTTACCATGATGCTAGGGAAAGGTTCATCTTTAAAGATCTGAATACTCAAATTTGATCATGCAAACTAACAAATCAATCAGAAGTTGAGATCTTCCCATAGTAATTTTTTCTTTGCAAATCCATCTATTGACCTGATGTGTTAGTTTAAATTTTACCTGCCACCAATCCTCAGGCCTCAATAATAGTGCAGTCATTTTGCATTTTATGTAATAAATAAATAAATAAATTTTTAAAAAAAGCTTTTTTTCTTTTACAAAGAACAAAACTGATGATAATATATATAATGTACAAATAAGTTTTTGTTTTTTCTGTATAAATGATCTGTGAGAGAATTGTACACCCTATTTATTCAAAGCTTGTTTTTGTTTTATAATGGCTGTTTCAATTCAATAAGACATAAAGGAGAGCTTTTCAAAGTCTTAACTTGAGTATTTGTCATGCAATGAAAGTAATAAATGACACTTTTCCTTTAAACTAAGCTTGCCTTTTTTTTCATCCTGTATCAGTTTGCGGATGTTCGTTATTATATGCATTTAAGGATGTCATGTTATGCTAGGTTGTAAACTTTGTTTGAAATGATGCTTACCTCTCCTGTCAGAAAGTTCTGACTATAAAATGCATTGTAATTACTCTTATACAAAGTGATACGACACTTTGGCTGTTTGTTGCTGCTATGAAATTCACTTTTTTAGGATCCATATGAACGCACCATATAGTTTCATCTCCATTAGTGATACATACTGACTAAACGTTTAACCGTAAAAATGGCCCAATAGAAACTACGAATCCCTGATGCTGAAAAGGACATGATGCCGCACATAACTGACTTGACAGCATGGTGTTATAGTACAGCCTGCCATCTGTGGTTGTCATGGTAACATTTATTGTGCCTGCACTGGCAAAGGTCTTCAGCATCTAAAAATAAATGCTGTTTCATTACACGCACAGAGCCACTGCAGGACGATGCCTGTTACAGACATGCTGGAGATATATGCTTCAGTAGCGTGCTGATTGAAGGAGGTGCCAGTGAGATGACTGACCTCTGATTCAGATACAGAACGAGTATGCCTCGAGGAAGGAGTGAGAACGCATTCAGCACCAGTAAGTGTCCTATGGTAGGTTAATGGCATTTTTCACTGAACTGTTCTCTGCATGTTCTCGGTATTGATCTCCATCTGTCCATCCACCCTGCCTTTAGAGGCTGGGACTCGCTGTGGTGCGGATGAGATCACAGAGACAGGGGGATTAGTCTCTGTTCCATGAAGCAGCAGCTACTGCAAAAATGAGTCTCCATGATGGACAAATGACCAGCAATGGTGACGCACGTTTGGAAGGCATGAAGGTGCAGGATCCCTCAACCCCAACTAAGAAACCTCAACCCGTGAGTCAAAACCTTTGTAAAATAGGAATAATGAATCCATTAATGTTCATGTTTTTCTAGGACATGTAGGTTCGTGGATTTTAGAGAGCCTCCAAGCTTTTTTGTGGGTTCTTTTCAGGCAACAATGACATTTTTACAAATATTCTGATTAAAATGTTACTCTATGCATTGTGTGTGTGTTTAAAGTGAGCTCTCTGGGTCATTAAAGGCTATATGGTGACCAGCCACTGATAATGTCTCATAGATTAAGCTCCACTTACTGCAGGATACAGAACAGATGCAGCAGTGCAGCGGGCACAAACACGTTGTACTGGAATGAATAAAAACCGAAAAGAAAAAAAACGCGGAGCTCTTCACGCTATGACGCGCCCAAATATGCTATACTACGACACTACGTGTTGTTGTCGTTCAAAATCCGTCGTCAATATAAGAAACGGCTCTGTCCAGTCCTTCAATATCCGCGCAGAAAATTCAACCGACACTCTTAACTGCTCTAGTGGATAAATGGGCTCTCAAGAACTAGAAATGGTCATGCGCAAACTTCGTTATTCTTATTAGCTAACATAGCTAACGAACGTTAATACAACGCTAGTCAACATTTATCGACGTTTCACTGCCTCCAATGAACCCAAGTGTCTATTTATTACACAGCAACACACGAAAAGTATCAAAATATAGCTTTTTATTGTGGAATTTATCTAAAATCTGGTATTGTTTTATTAAAGTGGAACAGTGTGAGGTTTAATGTTACTGTTACAGTAAATAAATTATTCATAACCCACATTTGGTCCATTACTGTCATTTAGTCTGCTGCACCAGGCAAATGTACAGAATGAATTTCATTCAAGTCAGTGTTATTTAACTGCATAGCACTTTTCCCAAAATCCCAAATGAACAAGGCAAGGAAGCTCCCTGAGGAACCAGACTCAAAAGGGACCCCATTCTTTTGAGTGACACTGTATAGTTGATTTATAAATCATTATTCTTCCATAACTGTATACTATACATGTGCAAGTGTATTGAAGTTGTGTTTTATATGAGCATATTGAGATTAGAACTCAGGACAGTCTTTATGATTACAGCAGCAGTTCATAGATACAGTATACACTATCCAGGTGAGATTATCCCCTAAATCAAGGGTAAACTGTTTTTGAGAAATGCAAATCTTTAGGGCTAACTTAAAATCACAGAAATGCCATTGTTGTCAAATCATTATCATGTTCATGTCATTTCCTGTGTTCAGCCCAAGCCTGAAAATGCCATCACCATTGCTGTGTCATCACGTGTGCTCTTCAACATGGACCTGGAACAGCAGATCTTTGAACAGAAGGGCATGGAGGAGTACCTGAAGTACCACATTGAACATGAGACTGAACCATTTGCACCAGGACCTGCTTTCCCCTTTATTAAGGTCCAGATCAAAGTCTACAATCACTCACAATGCTGTCCACATCACTTAACTAACTCACAAAGTACTTTTTAAGCTGATTTTCCCAATGAAATGAGGGAAATGAGATGACATAGATACCATAATGTGTCCCTTTTGTGTGTCACCTGCAGGCTCTGGAAGCAGTCAATGTGCAGCTGAGACAACTTTATCCAGACAGCGAAGAGCTATTTGATGTTGTGCTGATGACTAACCATCACGCCAGTGTCGGGCTCAGACTCATTAACTCAATCAACCATCACAGTAAGTAGAAAGCGAAAAAGCAGTGGTGGACAGGATGTCCAACACCTCACTGCTGTCCCCTGAACTGGCCTATAGCTGTTTATTATATCTAATCTTTCAAATGATCTCAGACAGTCATGCTAGAAGCATCTTCTGTGTAAAATACAGCAATGTGAAAACTCTTGCTTATAATGTTGGCTGTGATGGCTGAGGACATGGGGGATGGTGTGTGATGAGAGAGAGGGGGCTGTAAACATCCTCTCATATCCCTTACATAATAATTAGATGACTGCCTTTTTAACTCTCTTTTTAGCTTGACACTGCAACACAAAATTTTATGTTTAATTGTCAACAAAATGAATTTCCTTCTGTCTCTCTTAGAGCTGTTCATCGAGCGCTTCTGTATGACTGGAGGTAATAGTCCAGTTGAGTATCTGAAAGCCTACCACACCAACCTGTACCTGTCTGCTGATTCAAAGAAAGTGATAGAGGCCTTGGAGGAAGGTGAGAATAGAAACTAAAAATTTTGATTTTCCAACTGAATTGTTGTAACTGAGACCTCGACTCTTATGGTCACTAAGGGATTGCGGCAGCCACCATGTTCAAACCAGAGAAAGCAGCGGAGGTTTCAGAGACACAGCTGCGAGTGGCCTTTGATGGAGATGCAGTGCTGTTCTCGGACGAGTCGGAGAGAATCTTTAAAACGCAAGGCTTGGACAAATTTTTTGAACATGAAAAGGCCCATGAAAACAAGCTACTTGATCATGTAAGACAGTCGCAGCACATAGAAATATGACAATATGGAGCATTATAATGAATTATACACAGCGCTGTTGAATTCTTGATTCTGACTGGTCAGGAGGTGATTAATTTTCCACAATAGCATGGAGCTGACAGTAATTCTGGCTGCAAGACAAATCACAGGTTTATACTGTATAATGCACTCTTTATAATATGTTACTGTTTTTATAGTAGCAACTTACACAGGGACTTGTACAGGAGACCATCTACATAAATGTATTTTAAAAAACGTGTAGTTGATATGGTGAACACATTTTCTGTGAGGAGACTTTTATTTAGCCTTACTATAAATGGATAAATCTAACAATAAATAGATAAAAATACAATGTTTTGTACTTTTAATAGATTAAATAGATTACAAATTTTAATTGCCGTCCAATCGCTGTGGTATAAGAGAAATAAAACACCTCCAGACATGCTGTTATTGGGATTTATTCAGCTTTGAAGTAGTTCCTCTACATCATACCACCCCATCGTTGATTATGTTCCTATAACAGCATGCCTTGCTACAGTTCTGTTTCTGTTGACACTTTTACTGAACCATGTTTACTGCAAATCCAAAAAGATGCTCAATTGTGTCTTTGCTTTATAGGGTCCACTGAAAGGATTCTTGGAGGCTTTGGGGAAACTGCAAAAGAAATTCTCTGACAAAGGCCAGCGTATGGACTGTCCCA
The DNA here is from genome assembly GCA_023630585.1 of Cranoglanis bouderius. Classification (NCBI taxonomy): domain Eukaryota; kingdom Metazoa; phylum Chordata; class Actinopteri; order Siluriformes; family Cranoglanididae; genus Cranoglanis; species Cranoglanis bouderius. The sequence goes on along the minus strand of CM042543.1, from coordinate 18,094,023 downwards.
TCCGCACCTACCTTGTGACTGCTCGCAGTGCAGCTAGTTCAGGTACACGTGCCCTGAAGACCCTGCGTTCTTGGGGCCTAGAGACAGATGAAGCCCTTTTCTTGGCTGGAGCACCTAAGGGCCCTATGCTGGCAAAAATCAAGCCCCACATTTTCTTCGATGATCAAATGTTCCATATTGAAGGGGCTGCAGAGTTGGGAACTGTGGCAGCTCACGTTCCCTATGGAGTCGCCCAGAAGGTGCCATCAAAAAACCAAATGACACGAGTGCTAAAATAAAATAAAAATAAACAGCATTGCTTACTGGCATGAAATATGTATTGTGTTAACAAAATTGGTTTTTAGAGGTTGGTGCCTGCATTGAATGTTCTTCAGAGTGACATATTGTACTGTACTAAGATTTTAAAATATATAGTGTACCTAGATTATACTTCAGCCGTTTTAGCAAACCGAAATCTGTGAAGTCAGATGAAGCTAAAGATCAAGAGGATCAAGCCATATATATTTTGCTGGCTGATTAAATAGAGTGAATTTAATACAGCAAGGGATTGTAATGGATGTACTTTATGTGCCTTTCAGGTACTACTCAGTTGTTTGAAGAAAAAAAAAAAACAGTCTGTGCCTCTTATTTTATAAATGAAAATATTTAAAGTTAAGACGCCCTGTATTTTAAGTGTTGGTTGTTGATAGAGTATCAAACTATGGAAGAGATCATCCCAGTAGATGCATCATAATGCTGGACGTTCTCAGTTTTTGTTCAACAGTCATATATAAAGTATTGCCTGTGTGACGTAAATTGCTCAACTTTTATGTCCATTAGATTATTCTGTGATGCTCTTTTGGATCATTTTGATAAGTGTGTTAGTACATTTTGTAAAAACCGTAAGTGTCTGCATGTTTTATTGTTAGATCTCATATATGCAAAATTTTGTTTCTGTGATATACAATTGTTCCATTGACGTAACAGAAATTTAACTCTGTGAAAGACTTACCAATTCCTCTAAACCCTAGGTAAAGCAAAAAGAGTGTTATGATCTTAAGATGGTTTATTTCCAGCCACATTTCTAGCCAATTCTCACCATCTATGTAGCTAGATGGTAGGGATTAGTTAGTTTTTAAAATCATATATTTTTTATAAACCAGGGCAGAATACAAAAAAGTGCAGGTCTACTGGTGATTGGATTATTTAAAAAAATATTTCTCTATGTGCATAAAGAAACAGTTTACAATATATAAATATAATATAATATTAATATAGCTGAGACAGTGTAATATAAATTAAAAATGTTTTTACATAAATAAATAGATGCTCTAATTTACCTTAGCATAATTCTGTGTTTATTTTGCCTATTATATGTGGTGCATATAGCTATACTTTTGATATTTGTGTATTGACGTATGTTCTACACCTCCTACAACTTCATACAGTATATATTCATTTCTCTATTCATTTATCTGTTTATGTAGTCTAAGTACACTATATGGCCAAAAGTATGTGGACACCTGACCATCACACCCATATGTGGAAGCATGCAATTGTATAGAAGGTCTTTGTATGCTGTAGCATTACAGTTTCCCTTTACTGGAATTAAGGGGCCCAAACCTGTTTGAGCATGACAATACCCCTGTGCACAAAGCAAGCTCCATGAAGACATGGTTTGCCAAGGTCGGTGTGGAAGAATTCGAGTGGCCTGCACAGAACCCTGACCTCAACCCCACTGAACACCTTTGGGATGTACTGGAACATTGACTCCACCCCAGACCTTCTCGCCCAACATCAGTGCCTGACCTCACTAAAACTCTAGTGACTCAATGAGCAAATCTCCACAGTCAGGCTCCAAAATCTAGTGGAAAGACTTCCCAGAAGAGTGAAGGTTATTATGGTGACTAAATCTGGAATGGGATGTTCAGCAAGCGCATATGGGTGTGGTGGTCCAGTGTCCACATACTTTTGGCCATACATATGTATGTATGTATGTATGTATGTATAAATGAATGTATATTTGTTTGTTTGTTTACTTATTTATTCATCCATATGATCATGGAGCAGTGTGTTTGTCATATGCAGGCAACATTAAAGATGAAGTATTTTCTCTACACCAGTTTTGCCCCCCAGTAGACAGTAACTGTAAATATTTTAAGTGTGAAATAATTATTAAATGTATTATTCATCAAATGTAAATATAATTTGAATACCATTATTGTTTATAGTTTTGGCAAAATTTGTAAATCATTATTTGAGTCAAAAATATTTAAGATACCACCTCACACTCCGTGTTCCGATGATGGACTCCATTGTGACCCTGTACAGGAAAGCGGTTACTGAAGATGGATGAATGAATAAATGAATGAATGAATGAATGAATAATATTGGCTAATAGATATGCTGTATTAATTACACATTTGTCCATGGAAAATCCTTAGGTCAATTATTTGGTCATTTCCTTCATGAACAATTCTGATTATCAATTACTGCATTTTGTGGTCCTGGGTTCAATCCTGAGCTTGGGTTTAATGTCTGTGTAAACTTTCACATGTTCTCCCAGTGTTTGTGTGCATTTCCTCAGGGTTTTTCAGTTTTGCCTCAGCGTCCAAAAACATGCATTTAGGTGGATTGGCTATTCTAAATTGCACCTAGGTTTGAATGAGTGTGTAAATGTGTGTATGAATAGTGTCCTGCAATGGACCTGCATCTGATCTGGGGTGAATTTCCCCCGTCTAGTGTTACTGGGATAAGCTCTGGATCCACCATGACCCTGACTAGGATAAAGCAGTTACTGAAGATCAATTAATATTTTGTCAATGTTTTTTATTTGTTATTATTATTTTATTTTTATTACTATTATTCTTGGAGTCATAATGCAACTCAAGCCCATTAATGAAGTGCTAGCTTTATTTATGAGTTTACTTTTTGCATTTACTACTTACCAAAAAATAGCTAGTTGGGTTTACACCAAACTGGAACAAAACGTCAGTGTCTCCACAAGAAGAAGTGAACAGATTAAGAGTGTTTCCCTATCAGAGAGAGTTCCAGACTAAAACACCATTCAGTTGACTACATACCAATTGTTTAACTGATTTTCAAGTAGCACTAACTACATACCTGAATCAGAAGTTCAAACTCTCAAGCACAACAGCATGGGCGTGGTTTCACGCCAGTGGGCGGGGTATTTACATTATGGGCGGAGACTAGCTCTGCCTGTGAAAGTCGGCTTGTTCCGCACTGAAGAGCGCTCAGGTTCAGCTTTTCGAAGCATCTGTATCG